>VYZW01032401.1:3015-24523 GCA_013401315.1 Balaeniceps rex | reverse complement strand
ACGCCCCTCCGCGGCCCGGCCCGGCCCTCCGTGGGGTGGCCGCCACCCCGGCACGGCAGCCCGGGGGCCGCCTGCGCCGTGCCACCTCTGGGCTGCGTGCCCGGAGGGGAGACACGCGTCCCGGCCTTAGCTGCCCGGCTCAGGCAGGCCTGGGCGCTTGCGCGGGCAGGAGGATGCCCGACCGCGGTAGCCCGGCGTGTGCCATTTTCAAGCAACGCGTTGGCCTTAAAATAAAGCCCCAGTAACAGCACTGAGAAGACGCGAGGGAAGTAGCTCCTCTGGGGTGGGTCTGCCACAGCCCCCGCCGTCAGGGCTGTGCACCCCTGTCAGAAACGCGGTCACGTCGTCGGTTGCCCCCAGCCACCGCCTCCGAAGTATGAGGGAATTTACAGTGTAGTTTCTCACCTGGAAATCTAACGCCTGTTTAGGAGCTCATGGCTCTCAAGGCTTCCCTGCAATTAAAGCATCCTTCAAAATATGCACTTCGATGCTGTGGAATGACTTTAGAAAGGAAAATTTCATATCATGGCTTCTCACGTCAGCTGGTTGGGTTTACCCATGCCTAGCCAAGGAGCTGGGGTGTCACGCTCCCATATGGAAAGATGGACCACATCCTGTCCTGGGGATAGTGATACCATGCCATAACGCAATGAGGATTACACCGGAGAAAACCTTGTCCTCCAATATTTCCAAGGGTGGGTTACCTCCTCCAAGCCAGAAAACAAGGAAGATGCTGCAATTACAGTGAGAAAGGAAGTTTGGATGGAAGTTGTGAGTTCTCACAAGTCAGTACCTCCTCATGGCACCAGTGCTTCACACAGTCCGATATGGCCCACATATGGGGACAACCTTGGCTGTTCTCATCCCTCTTTGCTGTTGTCATTGGGCTTTCAAGCCTCCTTTCATGGCCACAGTTTTCTTCTGAAAGTTTTTCTCTAGCCTTGGGTGTCAAGCCTACATTACTCTGCCAAGTCTCAGGTGCATTGCCAGTTGGCAGCCTTGCACGTCCAGCCATCATTGGTGTGCAGAGCCACCTCTCCCTGTAAGATGCGGGTAGGCTAACTCTCCTCATTTAGGGCTGGCCCTGGACATAACGTTCCGCTTCCTGAGAGGCAGCAGGCAGGCTACTTTTGTCCAGCCATGCCTCACAGTCCTGACTTGCTGTGGATCTTGCCTCTCCTTTCCCATGTTTCAGCCCTTTCTCTTGCGTTAGTGCCCCACTGAACAGTGGCAATACTAAAAAGTCAATAGAGACACTGACACAATGCCAGGCCATCACACAAAAAAGCTAAACTATGCAGAGCTCGTGCCATCTTGTCTTCCTCGACCAAGGGAACTGAACCTCTGGTAAGGCACTAAGGATGCTAAAATTTATCTTTAACTTGGAAATATGAAACTACATCCCTACAGTGTTTCCTGGGAGAACAGGTTTCTTGACAGCCTGTCCAGGAGTTCAGGGTGCAACAGGAACCATGAACATCAGCAACATCAAGATACGCTTGGCTTGAAGTATACTTTAGGTGTCCTGGCCAAACACAAAGCTATCCAAGGCAACCATGTCAGAGGGTGGTCATAAGCAGAATGATCAACTGCAGCTGCATCCTTCCTCCCACCTCTCCCTCAGCCATCCTCCTTCATCAGGCAACAAGCCATCGCAGAAGCAGAGACAGCTTCCCAACACCATTAAGCAGCCTTGCCTATCTGCCTCCCACACGTAGCACACAGGGCTAGTCATTGTTCTAGAAAATGGATCTGAGATCCTGAAATTCCAAAACCAGACACAGCTTACCGCTAGTCCTGGCTCAAAGAAGAGAGGAGAGCAATGGCAACCACACAATAGTGGAGAAGAAGGTTCCCCCTGTCAAGCGGAGGCAGGAACACTGAACACTTCTATTTTCTTGCCTGTGGGTAAAGCCAAACAGTCTGCTGTTGCTAAAAGGATGGCAAGCATACTTGGGGAAACTGTTGCAATTAGAAAGAGTGTCTCATAGTGATTGATTCTTGGAGAATTAAATTTGTACAATCCTAGAACTGGAAGGGCAAGACTAAGTGAGCTAGACAGGCAGGCTCAGATGCCTTGTCAGAAACAATACAAACCTGCAAAGATTCTGTAAAGGAGAGGCAGGAGCTAATGGGGATGATGACTGAGGGATCTGCCAGAAAGCAGTATGCAATGATGGCACTTAAAACAAAAGCTGTGATGTCTTCCTCTCTTACCTTGAATCATATGCAGCCTCCTCAAAACTCAGCGCATCACACCTCTCTGGCTCATTTCTCACATTGCCCCATCGAGGAACTTGCATCATGTCTGGTAATCTCTTGAAACTGTCCCTTGATGAGGTGTGCAAGCAGCACTAGCTGGCTGGCCAGCCAGCCCTCTGGGTGAGATGCAAGCTCTCACACCAAGCAGCTCCCCCTCCCTACTCTTGTTTCTTCCGCCCATGTTGTTACTGCAAAGTTCTGCATATCTGTAAATAGTTTTACATAACTGGTCTCAGTAAAAAGCTGAGCTTTTTTTCAGTATTGTATTCTGCATTATTTGCACTGCCTTTTTGACAGCAAAATAGCAATTATTTTTCTGATTATGTTTCTTTGTTCAACACATATGTTTCCCTTGGCATTCTTGGAAATATGGGAAGCCGATGGGCCTAATGAAGGATGGATTCGTGAAAGGGTGATCCTCATGGATGAAACTTCAGAGTATGAACTGTCAAGGAAGAGGGGCAGGCAATAGGAGCTACAGAAGGTAGAGACCAGGAACAAGAGAAACAATGCCAAAGCTTACTGCTTTCAAATCAGCAAGTACATGTATATAAGCAGAAAGTAGCTAGGTATTTTGCCTAAAACATTCTGCCAGGGCATCCCTCAGAATTTGGCCCTCCTGGTTCCCACGGGCAAATGAACAAGCCGTAGCAGGCACTGATTCTATCTCGGCTTCCCACTCCCAGGCTTCAGCCATCTGCTCCCCCTTACACTCACAAATTTAGTGCACGATACAGCAGTAAAACAAGATCCTGATATGGAGGCTGTTTTCAGACTCACTCTGTGAAGTCTCCTTTCTGGCAGTCAAACTATGATGAAAACAGTGTTGACTTAGGCTACTTTATGAACAAAGGCATGAGATGCATTCAAGATCAGCTAGTAACAAGGACAGAATAGTAAATCCATTGATTTTGGCACACTAAAAAGAATTGTGCGGCCCACTGCCAAGATAAAACTATGAAAACAACTCTGCTTGAAGGGCAGAAGATGGTAATGTTCCTTCCACCAATAACCCTGTACAATGGAGGAGGCTGGGAGTTGAGCAAAACTTACTATGACATTCTCTACATCCGTCATCTGAAAGTAGTGTAGATTGGGCACTTTGTAAAGCAACAGGCAGATGTCACATTCCACATCACAGTGCTAGCTTTCAACTTTTCTACCCTGACAGGCAGTGGAAAAGCAGGAGTCATGTTGGTGATCTAACTTGTCAAATAATGGATGAACTTGTTTACAGATACCCAAGAACATTACTTTTCCCATTCTTGAAGTTCTCTTTCTGCTGATGTTCTTCTCATCTTTGCTGCCACTAGGCATTGTATCGCTCACATCCAGATACTCTGTGGAGTGGAAATTCTTCATCTGCAATTCATGCAGTTTCATCAGATCTGAAAAATGACCTGGAAATGGGGCAAATCCTCCTTTTCTGTCTGCTCCCTCTATTCTTGTATGCAGTCCATAATGAGTAGATAATGCTATTCCCAAAAGGAATCTACATGAAACTCCACTGCAAATTTTGATACTGAAGAGCCACTTGGAAGACGTCTGCAGCATGGTCTGAAAATGGCATCCAGGAAGTGGAAAGGAAAAGATTATGAAGTACCTTTGCAGTAGCAAGGTAGGAGTGGCCTTTTGGCAGCAACACTGGGTTTTTGGAAAGAGGGATCTAATTTTGGAAAAAGAAGCCAAGTCCTTAGAAAAGTTGCTCACAAACATTCCTAGAATTCAGCTAGGCTGGCATCTCACAAAGCACTGGAGAATTGCAAAGCACTTTGGGATACTAGGCAGCAAGCCTGTGAATTAGCTGGCAGAAAGACTATATTGTGTACTTAGGTTAATTTAACAGAAATTTAGTCATGTGATCACCACTGAACCAAATTTATACTGCCAGATTTTCTGTCAATGTACAGATACAAGCTTAATGAACATCCAACCACAACCTAAGCTGTCAGGACTCACAGAAAAAATATGGCTTGGTGGAAAGAAGAAACTCCACTGAAATTGTCAGAGGATCTGTGGAAGGCTTTTGTGCTCCTGAAGCATCAACACACCAACACAGACTTTGAGATAAAATAGCCACAGTCCAGGGGAAATGATCACAAAAGATTGCTGCAATGCTGCCAGATCACAGCTGCCTAATGAAGTTTGCCAAACTAGGAAATGGAGGAAGGAAATCTGAAGTTGAGGGGATGACAAGGGTTATTTTACACTTAACTAGAATATCAACTGGTAACTTACAGTAAGTATGAAATGCAAGCAGGCCAACTGGGGCACTTACAAGATCAGGCTTGCAAAAAAACATTTAAAAATAGAGGATTAAGATCTGAACCACCAAATTGTTAATGGTAACACTCGCTGGTAAAGATACACCATCTGAACTAGGCTGAAATGGATCTGTAGAATTAGAACAATAAGTTCTCAGTAACTACACAAGTTAATGAGATAAAGGTCCACTAAATTTCATTGTGATTGATAACTATGCAATCAGTGTCAGGAACATATTTTGCAAATACTTTGGGAAATCCCCTCTAAAAACGCGGTCTAAATGAACCAACACTGGTATAACCTTAACAAATTGTTTTTCCTTCTGGGGCAGAAACCATAATAGCAGCTGCACAATTGTGGTGGCTTTCTTGCAAAGAAAAGATGAGAAACAATGTGAGCTGCTTCTTAAGCAACTGTAGTTCACAGCCATAAGCTATCTGCAGCCATAAACTTACCAGCAGCTAACATTGCTATAGTCATCTGAAAATTGCTGCCACTCAGGGAAAAACACATCTCATGTCACCCTCTCTCTATGTTCAGAGCCATTTCAGCATTCAGTCTGAAACTGCCTCTGAACATGAGTCAGAGCCCTCAACTGTTAGAGTTCTCACAGACTTGAAATAAAAATGAATCCCTGTTCATTTTCCAAGCGAACATCTACTAGAAGAAGCCATATCTAATAAGACGAACCACAGGCACAAAAGGCAAGCCAGTAGATTTGATGAATGCTACTGCAGAAGAAAATGTGGGAGAAGGAAATGAAAATAAGATCCCAAAGGATTTTTTTGGAACACTTTACTACATCTAACTAAGAAGCAGCAGACAGTCAAACTTTTCTGGTCAGGAACTGGGAATTACTCTGATCTGAAGTGGATATATGCAGTTTTGCAGTTGGTATTAAGCACTCAGTATATGACTGAAATTTAAGAGTAACCATTCATTAAAAAGCCAAGGCATTATTTACCAAGAAAAAAAGAGAGAACACGTTTCACACATCACTGAGAAAGTGTATCAAAAGAAAAAGAAAGCGTATCTGCCAGTCAGTCCTTGGAGATCAGTATTCTATCACATGTGGCAGCATCTCTGTATGGACTACAGAGAACTAAATCAAATTGTTGGGTAAGAATCTGCTGTGTTATCACTGTAGGTGATACTCTGGTTTCTGTAGCACATTCAGCCATGCTCTTCATTTTGGATCTTAGAACATGAGTATTGACAAGTGAACTAGAAATGACTGCTTTCTCAGCTGGGCCAAGATCTGTGTGAACATAGTGTAAGGTTTTAGGTTGTGCACATTTGCTGTTTCAGGATGTGGTATGATGCATCTGGATGCTTGCTGCGGTATGTCAAACCTGTTGAACAGAAGCTGCAAATGCTACAAGTGGTTTGGCATAAGAAAGAAAATTAGGATTTACAGAACTTGGTAACTGACTGTCAGGTCAGGAAAAAAAAGAATTCTGTAGTATTCAGCTCACACTTCACAGTTTACAAATTTTGCAAAAACACTGCACAGATTAAGGGAAACCATTTCAGTGTTCAAGAGCATGAATTTACATTTTCAGTGTTTAAATGGGTTCTTGTGGCTACTTTGTGTTAAGCTACTAAGGTCAAAATTGGACATAGATGTTGTCTCTAAAACTGGAAGTAATTACTGAAAAAAAAGATGGAAAGATTTGAAGCCAGTGCCGTATTTTAGCAGAAGGCCAACTCCTCTGTAGAGAAGCTACGGAGGGAGCCAGACTTTTCTCAGCAGTGCCCAGTGACAGGGCAAGAGCACTGGGCACAAACTGAAACACATGACATTCCAGCTGAACATAAGAAAACATTTATTTACTCTGATGGTGGTTGAACGCTGGCAGAGGTTGCCCAGAAGGGCTGTGGTGTCTCCATCCTTAGAGATATTCAAAACCCAAATGGACACAGTCCTGCTGGGCAACCTGCTCTGGCTGACCCCGCTTTAACAGGGAGGGTGGACTAGATGATCTTCAGAGGTCCCTTCCAACCTCAACCATGCTGTGGTTCTGTGATACTGTGCCACTCAAGAGGGAACCCAGGAGTAGGTACATCTGCAGAGCACTTTCACCACAATTTCAGTGGGAGTAAATTGTGATGGGTGACATTAAAATACAGGGATAGCAAGACACCTAGAAAGATCTGTGCAGGAAGACACTCTCTCTATATATACACTATTCAGTGTTACTACCTTTTATGTCTGCTGTGTGTTTGGAGGAGGGACCAACAGCGTAATGTCACAACATTCCTAGGACTAAGAGTTAGGATCTGCAAAATCCTGAGAGACAATCATACATTAATATCTCCCAGCATGACTAACCTCTAATTGGGGAAAGGAAGATACAGTCTAGAATACTGGTGACAACTTCCAATTTACCATGTGATCTTTTTGCACTCTGTCAGGAAGATGGGAAAGCTGTAACAGGGAATTTTGAGAAATGGGTTATACTTCACTGAAACAGCTATAATTGCTACCCCTCATTTGAGAAAAATGTACCAGACAAGAAACTCCTTACATCTAAACTAGATCTTCGACATAAACAAAGGCATATGCTACTACTGAAAAGACAGACATAGAATAGTAGGGATTTTCTAGATACTGTTCTGTGAAACATTGTGTGCCTGACAGAGATCCAAAGACCAGAGCAATTGCTTACTTCTGCTGTGTTCAGGGAAATTGTACATTACTTGATATATTAACAGAACACTATTTGAGCCTTGTTTGTTTAACCTGAATTTATCCTCAATTTTCTCCTCCAATAATTTGTCAGATCCTATGTTCTTGCTAGCGACATGGCCAAACTGGAGACAATCAGATTAGGAAAACAACAAAATCAGCTTGTCTTAATTTGTATTCTTGAATTGGTCCTTACCGGTTTCTATGACTTCAAATGCAGTTCAATTAACTTTTTACACGACTGTGGTCTAAACAGTGACTAGTGATTTAGACTCAATGATTTAGCCCTGAATTAGTATTCTACTGTAGTAAGATCAATAGAATTTTTTTTTCCCTGATACAAAATTGTTCTAGTCTCCAAAGTGCAGATATTTTAGGATGGTATCAACAGCAATACAGCTTGATAAATTACCCATCTGTCATGGTTGAGCTCTTTCTGGATGATCTCTGACAAACATCACTGTTTTGTAAATTTTTATTGTAGACAGTTCCAAAAGACTTCCATCAGTTGTGGATTTGGTGCCCGTCATGACAGATTATACTGTGGTTTAGCAAGATGGCCATCATTAGAAATAAGTTCAAATTCTAGTTAGAATTTTCGAAAAGCCTCAGAATCCCCAAATGGCTAGATCAAGCAATAATAGCTGAATTCAAGAGCTCCAGATTTCTATTTTATTAAAAGGAATTATATTTTCCTACCTTTCATGATCCCTAAAAAGTCTTGTGCTTTACAAAACAGAGGGACCATTGGAAGGGATTCATAACAATTGACGATGCAAAGTATACTGGAGTACGTTTTCTCTGTGTTTTGGCTTCTAGTAGATTTCTGATTTTACTGCATATATTCTTGTATTATACTGTGGTTATTCGTACATCTTTAATCTGTATTCTCTTATAGCTGGAAACCTTTTTGAGTTCGGGCCACATGTACCGTATAACACTATTGCCTGCAGGAGTTTGGTCCCCATTTTGCACATGCCGCTCTGCTGCCTGCACTGATGGTTCTGTGTCTCAGGTTACATACACGAAGAGGAAGAGGTGTCCGGTCACACCCTTTTCTCCTGAGAAGACACGGCAGTGATGATGTAGGAGGACAGTTTGCAACATACACTCCCTGAATAAGTGTTGTCTGTCTCCTCAAAGGAAAAGGCAGGAAGCCAGGTGGGAGCATCCTGGAGACCCAAATTTGATCTACATGTTGGCAGTTGGACCACTTTGTACACAATGAGCTTTCCAGCAGTTACCTTATCTACAGTTTCAGGAACATTTTCAATTAAAGACCACTACCAATGCTGTGTAATTAGGCTGTGACTGCATTTACTTTTCCTCTAACAGAAAGTGGTTTTATTTTTTATTTATTCTGGATTCCCATAGTCATTCAATTAATGCTTCACAATAATTTGCTGTTCCAGTTCTAATTCTAAATTCAACTCTCCTAATGAGAGACCCTAACTCCACCCACAGCCAATCATTCCAAAATAGTAATGCTGTTTTATCTTCATCTCTTACTTACTAGCTGCATTTAGGTACTTCTCTGGCTACCACTGCACTGAACAACAAATTTAAACTTCCAGCTTCAAGGTCCTATATACCTCAGTCCTGATGATATGTATGAAATGGAGGTTTTCTGAGCATCAGTCTGAATCTGATTTCAGCCCCTATAGTTATTAAAATAGCAGGGATTGTTATTCAATCACAAATCCTAAGGACATCAGGAGAAGATGATGTCCAGCTGGCCAGGAAAAGCTGTCCAGCTGCCCTTTTAAGGCAGCTTTAAATCCCTTTTGTACCTATCTGTGAAAGGAAGACTGCCATATTTAATTAAAGTTACATAGACTTAATAATGTACTATAAGTTATTACATTAATAGATGGTAATACAAAATGCTTAAAATGGTACAAATACTTCACTCAGGGTAGAAAATGTTTCTGCGTGGAAAACAATATACTGGCAATGTAGCATGGTGACTATATGCTTTATATTATTGGCCAAGTCCTCTCTTCCCTTATAACTCTAATACTCATAAAACTAATAATAATAGCCATGTTAAGTTGTGAAATCTATTTCTGTATTCCCAGCTTGCTTTAATTTTGAAAGGACCCTCAAAAAAATTGCTATCTTATTTTTGTAAAAGGAAGAAAGGAGTATAGCTTTACACCTTTTCCTTTATAAGAAATGCTTTTAGTTCCCTGTGGTCAACTTGTCAGTCTGCTGATGCCAAAGTTTTCAAGGTAGATGCCCGCTCATTAAGAATATTAATAAACTTGGGACCTCCTGCAGAATTACAAGGACTATCTCACAGCTGAACCTGCTTTTTTTTCTTCTTTTTTTTTGCCATTCATGAACCCACAGGAAATGGCCCCTAGATCCCAAGGTGTATGTACCACCAGTTGAAAATCACTCCACAAAGAACCGATAGTTTAAAAAAACAATAATTTTGCTAACAGACTTAACAACATTGGGGCTGTTTGTGTCTAGGTTTTCCTACCAAAAACATCGGGTTCAGATGTAACATTAATTTAGAAGATACTGCTAGGCCACGAAATTAATGAAAAGTACAGGGCGTCCTGTCAATTTCTAATAAAGCCCTTAACAAGTGAAGAATAATAGGGTGTTATTATTAAATTACCAGAAATTTCTGCACATGCATTATTTAATGAAAACTTTGCTAAATCTTGTTTAAGCCATAGATTGATTGATGTAAAATCAATAGCTGAATTAATTTCTGATCTAACTCCACTAAGTCAGATGAATTGCATCATATGAATTCAAACTGAATGACTTCGGATGCCTCTGATGTTTAGTTAGTAGTTACTGCCTTTTTAAGCATATATATTTAAGCTGCTAATGACATGAAAAATACAATTTGGAAAGCTCAGACATCATGAGTGGATACCGCCTCTCTCTACCAGGAACTCGGAACAATTTCTCTTCTACTGTTTTAAGCCTTTCTGCCTGCAGAACTCCTACAAGTTCTTCCTCAACACCTTTACAGGGAAGATTGGGCAAGGCAGTAGCAGTGCCATGAGCTCTTCGTGAGGCAAAGAGCTCCCCAACGGAGGAATCCGTCTCACACGAGCAAGCCAATCTGCCCTGTTCCACCCAGGAGAGGGCACTGTTACACCTGGCCACACAACCGGACGTGGACACGTATAGGAGGGACAGGAAAGTTCAGATGACAACTTAAAACTCGGTCAACTTGCACAACCAGTTAGTTATTTTTATGATATAGCTAATCTTTGGAATGAGTTGAGTCATCCAGACGCTGCCACAACAGGAACACGACACACAATAAACGTGCAGGCTAAATTTATTTTCATAGTCTCTGAAATGTGCTAAATGACATGCAGATAAAAAAGACAACTTCTGGCATGTAGGCCTCTCTGTTAAAAGCTGGGATGACAGAAAGAGAGTTGTAGGTGTAAGTTTGGTGGAAAATGAGGGTTAAATTTAAAAATAGCCTAGTTTTATGAATATTATTTGTTGCTGTTTTTTTTAAATAAAGCATTATTCTAAATAATGATATGAACATTTAAATGCAAAGTGCATACCATCTAATACTAATACGGCCTGTAAAGTTAATTCTCGTATGGATGCCTCATGAAATAAACAAAATAAGAATTAAAAATACGTTACAGGTTCAACCCCTGTTTCTGAAGTGTTTGAAATCGATATGCAGCTCTCTTGAGACAGCTCTCCTCTCCAATAAGAAATCCTCCAGCAACAATGAGAGAAGATCAAGCCGGACGTTTTTGATTTTTCTAAACTAAAGAGGTCAAGATGAGGAGGGAGGAAGTCTTGTTATGCAAGACACAAAGCAGCAAAAGAGGAACAGAATGTTGCATGCTGGAAACTTACAGTTTCAAAAATGGCATTTTCTTCTAATCACGGGGAAAAATCTCAGTAATTCCAAATTCTCTCTGAGTAATTCTAATAGAAAAATATCTTATTGATATGAACAGAATAAAATCAGGAAAATATGGAAATGAGAAAAAGATCACCAAGAATCTTAACTTGAAGAACAGAAACTTAGTCATACTTAGTGCTGTCATAAGCATCTTGGAGTCCCCAGGCGGTATACTGGCGTTGGGGGGCATCCATAGTCTCAGACAGATGAACCATGCACATGCTGACTGTACTGTATGTACGGCAAGTGAGTCCAACATGCGCAATTTCTGCATGAACAATAGCCACTTTTCCATGAAAATATGGGGAACGGTTGTAGGATAGATAATATTTCCCATATTACACAGGAAATGATACAGTGTTTAGGATGTTTGGTTATCCTAGCATCAGCTAATGAATATTGGCAGCCTTTCCATATTGAGAGCTTGGGCTGAGGTCTTACAACCACTGATCTTACTTTATAGGCACTGATCCTATGAACTTTCCTCCTGCAGTAATCTTACATAGTTTGAGCTTCATTTAATACACCATATTTCCTGCTCCCACTTCCAGAAGTATTTCAAAGCAATATGCCAAACATACTAAACAATGTGTGGATAGCCAGAATTGTATCTCCCACTGTATTATTTATGATCAACACCAATGGGCAAAAGTATAGATCAATTTGCAGCCAGTTTGTGAAAGCTGCTATTGAAAGAACTGTTTGGTATAAGGCTAAATTGATGATGGGATCAATGAAAAAACTTATCTCCCAAAATCAGATATATGACAAAATTTTGTAATTCAAAAAGTGAGCCAACTATGTTCAACGGACTACAGTTCTACATTTTGTGTATGGATTTTTCTAAGGGTGAACGACTAATGAGAACTTAATTCAGAGGGTAGACACAGAACTGTATTATCAACATACTATAAAATAGATTATGAAGTCAGATATGGAAGTCACTGAAATTGCACAGAAAGGCTATGTTCTCATTTTTTCTAAGCATTTTCTTGTCTCACAAAAAAATCCCCAAACAAACCCTAAACCAAGCCAAAACCCAAAACACCTATTCAAAGACTGCTAGTCTCTGGTCCTGTTCTGGCCTAAAACCCTGTTGAGTCTTCTGTAAAATAGTTAACTATAGTAAAGTGTAAAACAGTATAGGAGGTATACAATGGTAACCCCAGCATGCTGATTACATAAGGTACTGATTTTTATGCAGTATTTTAATCCTGGCAAAACTCGCCACTACTCTGTTCTACCCCCCAAAAAAAGCCTTTCTATATCTGACTTTCACCAAAGAGAAAATGAACACAGTATATAGTGAATATGGAACAGCTGTAAGTGAAAGATGCCTATTTAAGGACAAGGGAAAGGAGTGGGGTATACTAAGGAAAAGAGATACAGTAATTCATATTAATTTGATTTGCTTTTTGCAGTAACAGACTCTGACATTTGTAATCCAAATGAGCACATGAAAATGAACCTAGATACAAACCAGGCAAAATCATTGCCCTTTACTGTGGCTGTTACTGGATGTCTACTACCTGTAACATACAAGCATACTCACAGGAACACAAAGGATTCTGACACTTGATAAAGGTCATGTTTTCCACTCCATTCAGAGCAAAAGCTGAATATTAGAAGCTCAGCTTCTTTCTATGAGCTGTCTGAAAAGACATGAGGCATTTAACCTGGAGATTTTATGTACTACCTTTATAATTTTTGTCTATAGTACTCAATAGGAGCTCAGCACACCATAAACCTAACTTTCATCTATGAGCTCTAAGAGGCAGAGAAGAGTTATTACCCTTATTTTACAGGTGAGAGCCTAAGGCACAGAGGAGGCACAGAGAAGCCACGGCCTACCTCCTCAAAAGGAACTGTCCTGGTTTCAGCTGGGAGAGAGTTAATTTTCTTCCTAGTAGCTAGCATAGTGCTGTGTTTTGGATTTAGTGTAAGAAGAATGCTGATAACACACTGATGTTTTAGTTGTGGTCACGTAGTGGTTAGTAAAAGCAAGTGCTTTTTTTTTTTCAGCTTCCCATGCTCTGCCAGGTACACGAGAAACTGGGAGGGGGCACAGTCAAGATAGTTGATCCAAACTGACCAAAGGGCTATTCCATACCATATGACGTCATGCTCAGTATATAAACTGGGGGGAGTTGGCCGGGGGGAGCAATCGCTGCTCGGGGACTGGCAGGGCATCGGTCAGCGGGTGGTGAGCGGTTGCATCACTTGTTTTTTTTTCCCTGGGTTTTGTCTCTCTCTCTCTCGTTCTCCTTTTCATTGCAGTTTTATTACTATCATATTATTATTATTATTTTATGTCAATTATTAAACTGTTCTTATCTCAACCCGCGAGTTTTCTTTTGCCCTTCCGATTCTCTCCCCCATCCCACCAGGGAGGGGGAGGGTGAGCGAGTGGCTGTGTGGTGCTCAGTTGCTGACTGGAGCTAAACCACGACAGGAACTTAAGACACATCAGTGGGACTTAGATGTCTAAATTATTCTGAAGATGAAGGCCTAAGATCACACTAGAAGTCATTAAAAAGAAATCACGCCTAATGCAAAATGGTCCTTCTCAAAAAGGTACTGAAAACCTCAGCTGAAAAACTGCATTTTTGGTCTGAAGACGACCTAATTCGGTGAACAGATGCAGATGGTACAACATTCTTGCATGAAAATGGACTTTTTCCAGTCAAACCAGAGGGGAAGAGTAAACACAGAAAAAGGACTATATGCATCTGCATATAGTTGCCAGATTTTTTGTTGGTTGGGCCTATACTTTCTTTATTGTGTATTTAATAGTCAAAATGCTGTGTATACTAATGGAGATAAATAAACAGCATTTGCAGATGACAGCCATACCAGAAGTAGACATTTGTTGAGATAAATGTCTGTGTTGTACATTGTCTTGCACCGCACTGTTAAGAGGAGGCACTATAAAATCTTTCTGTAGACCTTAATGTCCTGAAAGCCTCCAGTTCCTGAATAAACAACAGTTGTAAACGCAATCTCACGTTCTCCTCTGAAAATCTATCTACAGTGTTACATACCATACCGTATTTTGCGCACCTCAGGCTAGCAGGGATGGTTACTGGTATCCTATTTCTGTTTCCTACACAGAGTAACATCTGTGGCTTGCCGTGTTTGCTTCTGCAATAAAATGTAACAGTCCATTAGACAGGACTGACCTTCACCTTTTACTCTACTTTTAAAATATTGTAGCAGAATCCATAAAAAGAAACAGTTCTTTACACTGCCTCCTCAGAGTTGCCTGCTCCTGGGCCTGCCGGGCCTGTAAGTTCCCCCGTCCAGTGTGAGGAGGCAGCAGCGTCTGCAAGGGAAGAGCGAGGGTGGGAAGGGGGCAAGGAGCTGAGGGCCAGGAGGGAGATGTATAAGGAACTGCAGTTTTCTCCAGCGAGCATAAGGGGAAAAAAAATAAATGGGAACTGCTGTGCGGGCAGGTTGAGCAGATTCTCAAGGCATATGAAACTGCCCCTGGTTATTTTTGCTCAGGGACTTCACCAGAAGACGTCAGCTGCTCCTTGAGCTAGCTGGTTCCTCAGGGACACCTCAGGCTTTTCCCCTGCTACCTCGGACCCCCCCCGGCCCAGCCCCGCTGCCGGCCCAGCCCTCCCAAGGGCACTCCTTCACCCCTTCCCCGGCCTGGTGCCCCAGGGCTCCCCCCTGCTGCGCGCTGCGGGCACACGGCCGGGCCGGGCCGGGCCGGGGAGGCCGCGCTGCCCGCGGCGCGAGCCATGACAACACAATCGCCTTAACTCTGCCCCGGGGCCCGCCAGCGGCACGGCTCTGCCTGCAGACGTTTCTCCTCACGCTCTCGCCAGGCGCCGCGGGGAACCCCCCCGGCCCTTGACACGGCGAGCGGCAGCAGGCAGGCAGGTGTCTCCCGGGGCGGGTGGCGAGCGGGCCGAAACCCCCACGCCTCCTGAGGAGGCGGCGGCATCCTTCCTTCGGGGGCAGCGGAGAGGAGGAGGCCGACAGCGCATGTCTCCGCTGCCGGCGGCCAGCACTCGACCCCCACCGTCGGCGAGCCCCCGTGCCCTCTCCGCTCCGCGCACACGGTAGCCCCTCCTGAGCGGCGGCGGCACAGCCGGCTGCCCTAGCGCGCATGCTCGGCGCGGGCGCCATTTTGGTGGGGCCGGGAGTTATCCAGCGAGAGCGGCGGCGGAGCTCGCTGGGCCCGGCTCGGAGGCAGCGGCGAGTGGGTGCCCGCTGCGGAGATGGCTAACATTGCGGTGCAGAGGATCAAGCGGGAGTTCAAGGAGGTGCTGAAGAGCGAGGAGGTCAGAGCCTCTCCCCCTAGCGTGCCGCCGCCACCCTTCCCTGTGTGCTGTGCGTGTCTGTGAGTGTGGGCAGCGGGGGAAGGTGCGGGCACCCCGCCGGCCTGCGCGGGGACCCCGCTTCCCCCTCGGCCCCACCTCCCCACGCTGGGGGTGGGCCCGTCCCACGGCCTCAGGGAGGGGAATGGCGATTCCCGGGGAGACGGGCCCCGCCAGCCGCCGGGAGGGGGGAGGAGGGGGCCGCGGAGCCCCTCCCCCAGCGGGCAGCGGGAGCCGCCGGCGGCCCGAGGGGGGAGCGGGACNGGCCCGCGCCCTCCCGTGTCCCTCCGCACGCGCGTGAGTGCCGCCGCCCGCGCGCGGCCAGGCCCAGGCGCCTCTCGGCCGGCGAGGGGCTTCTCCGTGCGGGCCCGGAGGCGGTGGGGCGAATTGGAGAGGCTGGGACGGGGGGTACTTGAGCTCGCACATCGCCTTCAGCTTGCCCCTCTGGTCAGCCAGCGCCTGAGGCTGCGGAGTGTGGTTTTAACTTCTTTTTGTTAAAGGGTTGCAAGTACGTCCCTATTTATTTAGGTTACTTTAATACGGAACTTCCTTTATCCCACTGCGGGCTTACTCACCTTCAGGTGGATGCTTTTAAAGCCTTGGTCATTTCAATCGTGTTACCTCGTTTCCTGAACAGTACCTTCTGAGGTATGTGGTGGTCAGTAAGAGAAGCTGACTGCTTTCAGGGGGACATTAAAGAAGTTCTGATCGGTTTGGGGGGAATATGTAGCAGTGCTTGCAGGGTTGCATCCACACAGCTTTCGCTGTGTCTGTCTGAGTTGGTGGACGTCAGCCAGATAGGTTTTAATGGTTGTGTCGTCATTGTTGTCCTACTTGGGATGATGTTGCAGGTTAGATGCTTGTGAAATATTAATGTGAATATGTAACTCTTAAAGCTGGTGTTTTAGAAATCTGGACATATTCACAGAGGAAAAATCGAGAGAATAATTTCTTGAAAGATACTAATGGCTTAAGGAAAACGTGTTTAGGGTAGCAGTAGTTGATGTGCTTTTAAATTAAGTGTTGCTATGCAGCTTGAACTAGCCCCTAGAAAAATGTAAGGGCCTTGTTTTACAGCTGCCTTCAGAGCCCAGGCTGATTTTTGCCAGCGAATACAGAATTGCATGTAAACTAAGAGAAATTTCTAGGTGGATACCTTTACATCAAAGCTAGAAAATCTGGACC
Source organism: Balaeniceps rex (assembly GCA_013401315.1). Classification (NCBI taxonomy): domain Eukaryota; kingdom Metazoa; phylum Chordata; class Aves; order Pelecaniformes; family Balaenicipitidae; genus Balaeniceps; species Balaeniceps rex. The sequence continues at coordinate 7,887 of VYZW01032401.1, read as the reverse complement.
CTGTATGCCATATAACCAGTTGATATTGTGGGAACAAAGAAATCTTTATTTGAAAGTGCTGTCTAAAGGCTTCAAGACCCTTTCCCTGTGGTTTATGTAGGAAAAAAGAAACCTTAACTTACATAGGTTTTGGGGGAGATCCACGCTAAATTTTCCTATTGTAAAGGTTGGATCTAGTGAGCACATTTTTCACTATTCCTGTTTGTTTAGTCTATGCATTGAAGGGCTCAGTACAGAATGTTGGAAATAAATAATATTATGAAATAGCCTTTAAGCTGCCTAGAGCTTTCCAGAAATAAGACCACAATTTGTATGAAACTAAAATTACGGAGTTTTAAAATTACAATACAGAAGAGTTTGATACTACTACTTTTTTCTGCCATTAGCAAGCTACATATGGGTGTTACACTGATACAGCAGTATGTATAAAATTGCTGTTTACAGAATATACTTACTCCCCTGTCTTGAATGCAAAATTGCAGCGTTACTTAATGGTTGTCTAAGTTGCAAGCAAAGTTTTTTGTCAATGTTTGTACATTCAAAGGCAGTGGAACTGGGGTGTCAGTACCACTGAGCATGAAGACATAGGGAGTGAGATGGTGAATGGAGGTATAACTAGATACTACAAATCATGGAGGAAAAAATATGGCAATGTGGCTCACAATATCTGCACTTAAATTATTCTTGATTTGATGCCTTGAGCTGCACCTGAACATGAAGAGCAGCCCCCCTGTTTCCTTGCAGATGCAGTATGAGCACAAATGCCTGGAGGAGGAGGCAGGCACGCTTGGGAAAAGTTCACATAGGAAGTTTGTTCTCTGTCTTCTTCTAGTACTCACCTTTGGGCTGAAATAGAGTGGTGGAACCAGAAATATTTTTAAAAGGGAGCAGCTGGATGGCAGTTAATGCCTTCTGCATTTGAAGTATGTATTGGAAGCACCAAATTTCACTTCTAAATAGCAGTGAAGAAACACTTCTGAAAAGTGTGTTTATTCTTGCTATGAAAAAGGATCTATGGATCCCTGGATAAGGATGCTATGGATCCTTGCTGTTCATATGACTGCATATACTTTTAACATTACTTAGCACTTTCTGTTTCCTTGACTTAAATGGCATTTCTGGGAAATCACTAAAATGTGAATTTTAGACTATCTTGCTCTCTGGTTTACAGGTGAGAGATGAAGGATTTTAAATTTTTTTTAAGCTGAGTCTGGGGCTGCTTGCATATTTTGAAAAAGCATTTAAAGTCTTCTCACACTTGAGCAGCAGAAGCGTTTTTGCTCTGCTTGCTTTATTATTTCTAGTTTTATTATGAGCCCTACACATTAACTTCAGAAGTGGGATATTGTGTATTTAAGAGAGATTCTTGTAACTTTGCATCTCTCTAATATTTGAATTAAATAGATGAAACTAACAGCAATTTCTTTGTCAGGAGTGCTCTCCAAAGTATGATTTAAATAAAACTTTTTACCTTTGTGTATGGAAAACATTTTAAAATTCTAAGGTAGATGAGATACTGCATCTTTAACAATGATGAAGCTGTTAAGTTAGTCTAGGTAGTAACTTGACTGGTTAAATATGTGTTAAGGGTACTGTACTGTGCTTGTGTTAGAATTTTAAAATGAGTAAGTAGTACATTAAATCAGATCATACTCCAAATCCTAGTCTAGGCAAGGCATCAGTTGCTCAACTTTATCTCTTTTCTTGTTCTGTCATTTCATTAATCTGTTATCTTGTTGGTTTTATGAGCTGAAATTCTACAGCCGCAAAACATATTTTGAACAAAAGTATGAGGCTGCAGCATGGTGGAGAAACCAATAAATAGATGAAGGGAGAGTAGTACCCCACTTCTGGTAAGTGGGAGAAGGCTTTGGGGAAGGTTAGCTGGATTTCAGACTAGAGTTACTGGAATGCTGCAGTGGGTAGCCAAATCCTTACCTGCTCTCTGTTTATGAGCAGCTATCTTATGAGAGGAAGAATCTGTCTGGCATTTAACAATGAATAGAAATGTGTTGAAAAATCTTGTGGTCACTTAAAGACTGATGCTGAGAAGTAGTTGTAGTTCATCAGGTATGTTAAACAATGTGTGACTTGTTTTCATATTTTAATGGGGAGCATCGGTGTACGCTTTAAGTAAATTACATTATGCTAGCATTGAACAATTCAATGTTTAATTGGCCATCCAGTTCCTTTTATCATGTAGAAATGTAAGGTGGTTTCTGGCCATCTGTAAGTCAGAGGCTAATAGATACCTTACAGTGAAACCACTATGCTGGTACTAAAGCTAACACATTGGGAAACATAGCTTCCTCCTAGCAAGAAGAGAGTTGCTGGTATCTCTACCACAAAATGTTCTTCTCTTACAAATATCAAGAGGCAAGGGTTTATCTGCATGGGAGGTAAACCCAGATAGAGCTGAGAATAAATTAAACTCACCTGCAGTTATGGAATATGAATATCTGCATGAGCAGATAACTGAAGCAGCAGTTAAAATTTATAACTTGCTTGAATCCAAAATAACATTCAAGTGGAGACAGTAGGTTAATGGCAAAATTTTGAAGTACTTTATTTCCAAGAAGAAAGTGGGTATTTGTTTTGGAGCCCACTATGTGTTTTTGTGATTTACAGAAGGAAGGGAGAAGGGAAAGGTAATGGTAGTCTGCCATACCATATCCCTTCTTACGCTTTTAGAGTTCTAGTGAGTAGCTCTGCTGTTTGCTTTTATCATTGCCTTTAGTTGTCTTGTGATTTGTGGCAGTTCATAGTAAGATGCTAAGTGGCATCTCTGAAAATTTCTTGCTATTTGGAAAAGCCATAAGCATTTAATCTTCAGACTCAGAAAAACTTCATTACTTTGTTTTGTTTGTATTTGGGCAGTCTTGGGTGCTGGAAGTTGAATTCACTAAGATGGAAACTTTTAGTAGTAATTGCGCGTTAGTATTACTAGAAGGGCCTGTTGGAAATTGCGGATGCTTGTTCTTCTTCCCATTTATCATGTAGAATGCAGATGTATAAGAATGAGATGTCTTTATTATGGCTTCTGAATCAGCAACAGATTTTTTTTAAACAGTGTCCACTTTCTGCTAATACATATGCTTAACTTTTGATTCATAAGAATAGTCTCATTGAAGTCAGTAGAGATTTAGTGAGTGCAGTGGAACTGTTAGTTTGAACAAAGCTAGAGCATGCCTAGTTAATTAAAAGGTGTAAAGTTAAAAAGGTATAAAGATGAGAACTTTTAAACTGACATTATTTTATTGGTACCATCTCTGTTCAGCCTCTTGGAAGGCTTGCATATGATAGAAAAGTGGTGGTGGGGGGTGTCATTGCATTGGAGCACAGGGCTGCTATGCAAAGGGATCTTAGTAGGCTGGAGAAATGAATGGGCTGACAGGAACCTTTTGAAGTTCAACAGAGGTAGGTACCAAGTCCTGCATCTGGGAGGAAATAATGCCATGTATCAGTACATACAGACTGGAGACTGGAAACAAAGCAGGCTACCAGAGAAAGACCTGCATGACCTAGTGGAGAGCAAGTTGAACATGATTCAGCAGTGCTCTTGTGAAGCCCAACCACATACTGGGTTATGACTACATTAGCAAGAATGTAGTCAGTAGGTTGTGAGAAGTGATTCTTCACCTCTATTCTGTGCTAATGAGACCATATCTGGTGTATTGTGTCCAGTTTTGGGCTTTCCTGTGTAGGACATTGATACATGGGAGCCCAGCAGAACACCATCAAGGTGGTTAAGGGGCTGGAGCACATGATGTGTGAGGAGAAGGTGAGAAAACTGACGTTTTTGAGAGAACTGTTCAAAGGGACACCTTCCTGTCATCCACAAATACCTAATGAAAGGCTCTGGAGAAGAGCCAGATTTGTCTCAGAAGTGCACGGGGATAGGGCAGCAGACACAAGCTGGAACATGGGAAATTCTGACTAGACACAGGAGAAAAAAATACCATGATAGTAGTCAAACATTTAAACAGATTGACCAGCGAGATTGTGGAATCTCTCTCCTTGGAGATGTTCAAAACTCAACAAGTTCTTGAGCAACCTGCTCTCATTGGACCCACTTTGAGCAGGAGGTAGGACTAGAGGCCACCCAGGTGTCTCTTCCTACATGATTCTATATTTCTAGTATAAGTTTGGGTTTTAATTACTGTATTTCTTCTGTTTGTGAAAGAAGACATACAGACAGAGGCTCCAACTCTGTTGCCACATCTGGTAAAAACATTCCCCTGTAAACAAATGGAAGAATTTTAAAGTAGACTTTTTAGTTCAGAAGTTTCCACTATTGTAAGACAATAATGAATCCTCTTCCTCTTCAAATCAGAGGCTGGGTTTTTCTGGTAGATGCAGAGCTGTCAGGGTTTTTAGGTTGAACAAGTTCTGGGTTGGAACCCTGAAGGTAGAACAGATATGAGATCCATGATGCTTCTTTAAGCTGTGTTTCTCTGAAATGTGAAGATAATCTTAACTTTAAAATAGTTGTTTGGGAGATCCTTTGTCTGCTTTTGTCTGCTGTGTATTTCAAGCCATGCCTATGATTTTAGGCAAGACAAGGTTTAGACCTGTTTCCTATAATTATGTAAAAACGATACTGAAATGACATTACTGTGCATCTTTGGTTTTCTTAATTCCATCTATGGTGTGTTTGGTTATATCTTCCAGTTTGTACTGGAAAATAATGCAGAATGGATCTGTAGATCTCTGCCTTCAAACGACTTTGTCCATAAGTCACTTTTTGGTAACTTGTCCTGGTTTTGGCTGGGACAGAGTTAATTTTCTTCCTAGTAGCTGGTATAGTGCTGTGTTTTGGATTTAGTATGAGAATAATGTTGATAACACACTGATGTTTTAGTTGTTGCTGAG
>VYZW01032398.1:7253-28332 GCA_013401315.1 Balaeniceps rex | reverse complement strand
TAACATTGACAGCAAAAGAAGCAGTTTTCATCAACAAAATATAGAAGAGGGAAGCAAGTTTCAAATGTGAGCAAGACATTGTTTACAATGGTTATATAAATATTTTGCAAGAAAAACACAGACTAATAGGATCTATTTACTCTCTAAATTCATATGGAAAACTTATTTATATGTAAAATAGGATGGAAATTGTTGCATCAAAAATCTAGTGACATTGCAAAGTTACCAATATAAATATGGAGAAACATCTCAGAGACACTTCATAGGTACTCCTGTTTACTTCACCTAAATATAGTCTTTTGATTGCTGATAAAAATTTTTTGCCTTGTTTTTGTCATGCTTTTCATAGATAGAGAAAAAAAAAAAAAAGACGTGAAGACTAAGTGACTAAATGAAAACAGAAGCCCTAGCCAAAATAATAGAGAGGAAAACAAAGAAGAAAAAAAAAGTTTTCAAGTGAACATGTTTGTTCCTAGAATAAGGTTGTTTACAGGAAGTTCTTCACCTCTAGAAAAAGAAAGTGGGACAAAGTTATCTGCAACAATGGAGACTGAACCTAGATGTCCAATTTACAATGAAAGAGTATTTGAACTTATAGAAATTAATTCCAGAGAAAATGGTTGATTTAGTGGTATTTCCTGAAACAACAATAATAGAGATTAATTTCTCTTTATTGGAAATTTCGACAAAGTGAACTTCATAGGCTTGCTTCCCCATTACACTTCGAGTATTATTTCAAATGAAGAATGCAATTGCATTACGAACTCAGTAGATACAAGTTAAACATACTGTTTCGGAGCATACTGCTATCCTCAAACAAGTCAATTATTACATATCACACAGTCAAAATAGCATAACACAGGACAACTTGCTTGGACATTGTTGAAAAAACATGGCCTTAAAAGTTGTATTTTTTAAAAGTGATATTCAGTAGCATGGACTTTCTGACAGGACTGCAATGTAAATATGGATTTTTGAGCGGAATTTCATATTTATTGAGTCTGACATGGCAAGCCCCTCCTGTAAAGAATTTAAGTGTGAACTTAAATGCATGACTAATCCCAGTGAAATACTGAAAATTCTGTATATCCTTAAGTTCCACAAAACCTCGTAGCCATTTCCAGAGTCCCTAATGAAAACAATGCCATCTACACTTCTGAAGGATTTTGATTTCAGAATATTTCTATTCTAAGTATTTGATAAATAGCAAAGAATACATTCAGATAGTCCTCCTCCTAATCATTCGAAAGGGCAGAATGTCAGGCCTGGTTCTCTATTTCCTCATGTTTTGTATAGTTTTTTAAAATACTGCTGAATCATTATACCCTGTTTTACACTGCTGCTGCAGACTAGAGGGTTTACCACAGTAGGGGAAAAAATGATCAAATCCGTTCTCTCTACAATGAGAAGTGCTATAACACACAGCTAGGGAAAAGCAAAATAGGAGTTGACTGAAATTTATAATCCTCTTGAAGTTATTGCACTTGCTCAGCTTCAGGTAAGAATAAAATCATTACATATAATCATTGTAAATTGAATGCAGTATCTAATAAATATAAAAGTTTGTTTTATCACTCTCAGAAATACAGTAAAGGTTATAGATCTGCAAAGTGAAAAGTGAACCTCCCTTTTATTAATGGCAATAAATCATTGCTCCATTTTAACTGTCACTTAAATATTAACAGAAACAAAATCCCCAAGAATTTCTACATTGAACAAAATCTCCCCTCCCTTTCACTCCCCTTTTCCCCAGGAAAGGAGAACTTTAGATGCACAGCAAGGAGAAACAAGCCTGTTAAGATTTCATAAGCCTGCAACAAGCCAGAGCAGAGGAGGGTATCTGAAGCTCATTCCACCACAATACTGCCACCTGGGAACACTGTTGCAGCAAAGACGCTGAACTCCATCAGCCCATTTTTCCACTGTTGCAGCACCACAGTCAGCAGGATCTATACAGCTCTGAGGAACAAATTTGGATATTTTCAACATGAACCACTAAAACAGGTTCAGTCGATGAGAATAGTACAGAACCACAGAATTATGCGTAGTTAGACCGTTTAGAGAGAAGGCACTATCCCACACAGACATTCAGATTTCTCTGCATAACAGTCAACAAAAACACGTAACAGAAGCTGAGCTGGCCCTATGTAGATCCAAAACAGGCCCACTTGAACTCTGTATCACAGCTGTAACGTGCTAGCAAGGATCACCACTGCTTTTCATCCCACCCTAGCAAGCATCACACCACACAGCCTCCAAAATCTGCAGTTGTGATCTAACAGACTTGTGGGAAATGGACAGTTCTGAGCACCAGCACAAAGTACCTAGGTTGACACTGGTTAAACCCAGCATGTATTTAAAAGATGCACAACTGCCACACCCTCTTTGCTAGAAAACTAAGCTTTCTTCTCATAAATAGCAAGCAAAAAACACCACGCTCTGATGGTACTGACAGGTAAGAAACAGTATACCAACATCAATGAAAATTATAATAAATTAGAGATACAGCACCAGAAAGTACTAATCATGGTGTCCACTGCAACTTTTAGTCAGTCACACAGTGCCCAAAACCAGAGAAACACCATCACCTTCAGTAATAGAAATCATAATCACAAAGACATTGCACTCCAGTATCTGAGAAACTATCAACTTCAATTTCCTGCACTTCTCCTAACAAAAATCCTCACCATGTCACTGTAATAACATAGTTTGAACAAAAGCTTTGTTTACAACATCAGTTTAGCACTCAGATTACCAGGTGATACAAAATTTTTTACCCCCTTGAAATTTTGCTGGTCCACACCAACATTGCTGCCACTGCACAGTTATAGTTAAATGTCTACTGAACATTATCCTGTAACTCACAGTGATTTTCTGAACTCAGAGGATGCAAAATACAGAATTCACACCTCAGTATGCAAACTCATACACTGCCTTAACCACAGCAACTCTCCACTGTAAGTCAGAACTAAAATCAGTTTCTCTCCCTGGTCTATGTCAAAAAATGATAATGAAATGACAAAGGACCTAATCTTACTTTCACTGAAGTCAGTAGCAAAACTCCCACTGACTTCAATAAGAGCAAAAGCCAGCACTAGGTCCAAAATTCTCTTCAGAGCACCATACACATTTCCTATCAGCCCCCTGCAGAAGGATGACTGTCTCTCAGCTTTCCAATAATATTGCCTCACAGAAAAGCATCTCAGACTGGCTGTCATCTCAACCAGCGCTAATCTAACACCTATGACCACCTGATAAATACAGTTTAACTTCAGTATATAACCCAAAGAAGAGAAAAGAATCAAGCCCTATGGAAGAAGGAGGCATACCAGCAGTAACGACTCAATGATAACCTTGTAACTAACAAAAAAATGTCACTGCCATATTTTAAGGAGATCTTGTATGAGTACCTATTCCTCCCTGCACAATAAACATCTAAGATTCACAGAATAATATTTGCTTTTATATATATATGCACAAGCACATACTTTGATATTTAGCAGGAAATTGCTATTAGAAGTGACAAAAAGAATTTCAATCAAATGGAAAACGATATTCTGAAAGTGATGCAGAAATATATTTTGATCCTCTCTGGGTTAAAAAAAAAGAGTAAAAGAGAAAACTCTGTTACACAATCAAAACCACTCTTGCTGTATGTTTAACTAAGCATAAAAATTGCATGTGGCTTTTTTGGAACTGCAGAAGAAACGGATGTCACCAGCTTCTGAACAGAAAAAAAAGATTTAAAAGTAGTTATGTAGTTAATAGTCTTTTCATGAGAATTAACAAAGGTAACAAGACAGAACCTGCATTTTTCAAGTACCTTTCCTCATGAAGTCATCTAGAAGCAGTCAGAGAGAGCATAAGTATTTAATTCATAAACATAGTATAAAGGAAAAGCTAAAGATCACCTTCATATGCTCAGGCACTTTAGTCTTGACCATGGTATACAGTTTGAAACCTATAACATACCAAATCCAATAAGAATCTACTAATTATGCCTTCCTCTTAAGTGAGCTGACAGCACACCTGGCAGCCACTTGCCAGAACAAGGTTCACACAGAAAGCAATAACACCTGATTCCTAGTGTACAGGCTGGAATTCAAGTTGCCTTGCCTGCTACACAGTAAAGAGCAGCTTCACTTCAGCAGTTACAGGTACTACTTATTGGTCTGGTGATGAAGGCATTCTTCTAGGAAGACACACATGGGACCTGAACCTGGGCTTTCCAATTCAATAGTTATTTGCACAGAAATCAACAGAGCACAGAAGGATTACCACTTGAAATGGGAAGCTCTATTTAGGTTGCCTGTCATTCCCTTCCCAGTGCAAGCATGTTCAAAATTCACCAATGAAACCATATAGAAATGCAACAGGTGTCCAGTTCTACATGCAACATTTTAGACCATCTTTGGCTCTCCACTTGGAAATTAGCAACAGGTAAGAGTTCAGTTTAAAAAAAAAAAAGGTGGGGGGGCTACCGAAAAACAGACTTCAATCCATAAGACAAGAGCCCATTGCTACCTGGCCACTACCTGGCCAGCAGAGACAATACAAACCATCAACATACCTCATTTGGAAAGAGCAAGCATGAATACTGTAGTTACTGTTCAGCTAATTAATCTATGTTACTGACAGTGTTCAGAGTAAGAATCTGCAGCATATATCCATTTCCTACTTTTCTGTACCAACAGAAGATCATCACAACACCTTGCTGAAACATCCTTCTGCGCTGAGGCACTCTTTGCCCTGAGCCATTGTACATTTTACATGTGTCCTAACTTATATAATTGCAAAGGCAGAGAGGAACATTATTACAAAATATAGGTTCCCCTCCTTTTCTCTCTTTGCTAAGCAAGATTGAAAAGATAAAGCAGTTGCCCTTTCTTGAGCAGCTGCTTCACAGAACATCACAGGTAGAAAGATAACTTAATTCCATACAATGTTTATAGAAATGAATTACTAAACAAATCAAGTTTTCTTCTCCAATTATGAAACATGGATATTAAATAAAAAGGAATTCACAAGTAATTTGCAAGTACTGTACCGCCCTCTGCAGTCAATGTGTAAGTTCTGCAAATACATCTGCAAACTGAACTTGTGCAAAGTATTCCTTGCAAAGATCAGTAGATCAATAATAGAACCTCTACAAGTTGAAAGCCAGCAGAAGTAACATCTTTATGATATTGTCTTACTTGTTGGAATTATAGGAACACAATACAGAAACTTTTTAATTCTTCATACAAATGCTCTGCATATTAAAGGATGTGGAAACATATGTTTTGCTGCTGTTTCAGAATGGGTCAGAGTCCTCAATGATACTTCTAGCATTTACTCTCTTGGAACTTAACAGAAATTTGCAATGCCCCATCTGAGAATTTCTTCTGGTTACTTCTAATAAACACCAAAACCAAACTGCATTTTCTAAAAGTTACATTAACTGATCCATCAATGACAGAGAAGTATATTTTACAGTTCAGGTATTGCACTGCTTTATTTAACACGCCTTACAACCTTAATAGGGCATTTTGCTGAGATTTGTACAGCACCAACTTCTTCACATGGATACCCTAAGAAGTATTGTTTTCCCTGTTGAATTGCTAGAGAACACTTGACAGTTACCCTTGGGCCAGCTGTAGATACTTGCTAAAATGCAACTCCTTAAAAGGCTTTTTTTTTTTTTAAACCTTACCTGCTCTATGTATTTGTTTCACAACCTCCTTGTTGAATACTAAGTATGTGTTTAACTTTACTCAAACAGTAAAAGTTCTTCACTGACTTAATTATGAGCAATTAAGGAGACAATTCATGTGGGCAAATTTTACACACATGATGAGCCCTCTGGATATTAACATAACTTCAAATATCTGTTCAAGTAGATAGCACTGCAGCACATAATACTGTGGGGACATAATAATGATGGGACTACAAAAGCATACAGCACTATGCTACTACATTTCTGTAAAACAAATCTCAAGTAACCAAATAATAGAAGTTAGCAGGTTCTTCCTCTGTAATGTGACATTTGTCCTTCACATTTTAGTGTTTGAATACTGTTGCAAACTGAAGTTATTCACATTATGGCCAGCTGTCTCCTTAACACTGATAGCATCACATGGCAAAACCTTCATTGCAACTTAATTTACATCTGTTTTTTTCCTTGGATCAGTGAATACAATCTTTTAAAGTAATTATCAGATTTTACAATATTTTTCTCCTCCTAAAAGAAAAAAACTTTGTACCTTATGGCAACAGAATGATATACCACCACTAAAATGCAGCAGATTAAACTGCATTTTCTGCTGCACACAATGAAAGCAATGAAGGCAAACAAATGTCACTTATTTCTTTTTAAATCAAAATTAAGCTTTTGAAGATCCATTCTTCTTCTCTCAGCAGACATGTGAAAGATTCCTGTACCACAAGCATTCAAGACGGAGCACTGACAGCACTTCATGGTTTGTTGGTCACGATGAATTGAAACAAGCAGGGCTTGAAAACCCCTCTAGAAAAAAAGAAGTGACAACTCGGGCAGATTGCTGCGGTTTCCCACCTAGCAAACGCACCCGATGTGTGGGGCTGGGGGAGGTGAGCGCAGCAGGAACGCCCCCAGCCGCCTGAAGGCGGTTCCCCCGGGGCCCGCCCACAGTGACAGCCCCCTCAGGGAGCCGCGGCGCCTCCCACCGGCCCTGAGGAGAGCTGACGGGCACGGCGGCTCCCTCAGAAGCCAGGTCGTCCTCCCAGTCAGCTGCTGCTCCTCAGCGTGCGGCGACACAAACGGGTCACCGCCCTGCCCGCCGGGTAACAGCGGGCGGCGGGAGGCGGCGGGAGGCAGCGGGGCGCAGGGGGAGCGGCGCCTCCAACGGTTTCAACTGCCAGCCTCAGCGCGCGGGGCTCCGCCAACGGTTTCAGCGGCCTCCCTCAACCCCGCCGTTGCCGCTCCCCCAAGGGCCCCGGCTACAGCGGGCACAGGTTAGCGCGCCGTGACAAGCTGCCACCCCTTCCTGAGCGCGGGGAGAAATAGGGGGCTGGTGCCGAGTCCCGACAGAAAACCCGCCGCGGGCCCACCCCTTCCGGCACCGCCCCACCGGGCCTCCTAAGCAACGCCGGCCGGTTTACCTCGGCGACGCTCCGCCCCGCGGGCGGCCGCCGTTGCTGCGCGACGAGCTGAGCCGACAGCGGCTGAGGGGCGGCTCGGTGCCCTCGGCCCGGCCCGCAACTCCCGGGCCAGGCCATGGCCGAGCCTCCCGGGGACCTCCCGCCCCAGGCTGTCCCGCGGGAAGAGCAGGAGCGAGGCCTCAGGGAGCACTTGTGGTCCGGACACAGCCCCGACCAGCCCGAGCCGTACGCTTCCCACCCGCCTCAGCGGGGCCCCCGGCAGCCGCCTCGTGAGGGCTTTGAGCTTGAACCAGACCCTTATCAGCCTCAGCAGTCGGAACCGGGAGCAGCTTCCTACAAATACCAGGGGGTAAGGCAAGGGGCTGATCAGCCACAAGGACTGAGAAAGAGCATTTATGAGCCACGTGCGCCGGACCAAGACCCCTACCGAGCACAAGACCAAAGAGGAAGTGTCGGCCAGACTCATGCACCAGGACAAGCACCGTATCAATCACAGACCCCAATTCAACACCTCTACCATCCACGGGGAGCAGAACAAGCCTATTACAGGCCACAGGTGCCAGAAATAAACAACAGCCAGAGATACGCACTGAGACAAGACTCTCATCAGGCACAGGAGGCAAGGCAAAGCATGTATCAGTCATATGCACTAGGATTAGACCCTTACCAAACACAAGAACCAAAAAGAGCCTATCAGACATACGCAGTAGAACAAGATCCCTATCAAGCCTATGAACGTGGGCATGGCCCCTATCAGCCACATGAACCAGGTTATGGTCTCTATCAGCCAGGATACAGTCCATATGATGATCAGATACCCGATCCCAAATCCCGAATGCTGGCAATTCAGAATGCAAAAGCCTATTTACTGAAGAGCAGCACAACATCTGGCCTGAACTTGTAAGTCTGAAAAAGGGACACAATTGAAAGGGGTAGGAAGTATGAGTAGAGAGAAAAGTAGTGTTGGTAAAAGGGCAAAGGGTTATGTTAAGAAAGGGAGGGATACCAGGGGGGTATATATAGAACGGCAGAATATGTTATAAATGCAACAGTTCATCGCTATGTGATACTTGTGTGTGTCCAACATCTTTCAGAATTAAAATTCCTAAGGGAAGTTATAGAGTTCAAAGGGAAATTGATTTGATTAAGAGCAAGTTTAAATTCAGCTTCGGCTCCTGAGGCAGGTGCAGTATATACCAAAAATGGAAGATGGAACTGCTCCTAAGTATATAATAATCAGGCTAGTTTCAAGTCTAATTTCCCATAATGCTCCATGATGCCCTTTAATCTAACTATTCCAATGATTTCTCCAAAGCTCCAGGTGATTAGCTTCTACTTTTCATATTAAGAACATAATATTCTAAGACTGTTGTACAGTAGGCCAATAATGTTTACATTTCTATGACAGATATGATCATCTTGCTAATATGCTAACAAAGGTCCTGGACGAACAGCCCACAAATGCAGTAGACATAATTGAGAATATCAGCAAGGATGTGAAGTGGGCTCAGTTTCAGAAAAAAATGGACACTCTTCGAGATGAACATGAGATTCTTCCAACATTTGACGCTGCAGAAAAGTGTAAAGCTTTGTTCCTCAAGGCAAACGGAGAAGGAGACGAAGAACTAGAAGAAGAGATAGTGAGTTATTATCAGAGAAAAATAGGTATCATATATACCAGGGAATGGGTGGGAGGATGGCAGAAAGGGAAAGGAGGAAGGGAGGAATTTGTGATCTCCCTTGTAGTATTGCCTCTCACGATCGTATAAATAATTGCAGCCACAGTACCATGTACCCTCTTCATAGTTGAGTTGGTCCCATGTCTAGTTGTGAAGAAGAAAACCCATCTGGTTACTTAGTTGGGATTTTTTCCTGTAGTAAATCTAATATCCTGAGCCTTTAAAATCATAGATGTTCTAGAGGTGATGAACAGAAAGTAAAGTTTACAATATCTCCCATATGCCAGTTCAGCATGGAATATTGCATGCAAATTTCTTTTTTTTTATCTAAAAGTGACATTTCTTTACCTAAAGTGACATTCTGGACACCAGTCCAAGAATATTGTGCACAGCTGCTACTGTAAAATAGAGAATGGAGAATTTTGTGATCTTTCCAGTTCCAGCTGTGCTTCCAGTCTGTCCTTCTCCAACTAAAAAAAAATATGGTTGTAATGAAGAACTACTAGAATTGAAAAGGCATTTCTTAGAACAGGGGATTTTTCCGTATTCAGTTGCTTATATGCAGAAGCATTTGTACCCAATGAAAAATGAAGAGAATTCTTATAATAACCAAGAGAAACTAATCAACAAGATGTTGATTTTCATACGAAGTTACCAGTATACATTCAAATGAATTGCCATTGCAGAACACAAATACTACCAACAGAAGAGATAGTCTTTCATCTTTTCGATAGCCTATTACGTATTTTACAGTAACAGTATACGATGGTAAAAATGGAAAAAAAGTAGGGTATTTCAGAAAGGAATTTTGAATTTTTCATATTCCTGTCTAACTTGCGTTGATATGAGAAACCTAGAAGGGCCAAAGAAGTTCCATACAAAACTAGCACTACTTCCTCCAAATTCCCTACCCTGCCGTGTACAACTTCTGATATCTTTGTCTATGTGATATAATCACCTACACCCATGAAATGAGAGAAGGGTGATAAAGCAAATGGAAATACTTAATGAAATCTTCATGAGTGGCCTATTTCTGCTTCCACTGAAGCTAGCTGGAGTCTTATTATGGATTTCAGTAAGAGCAGGGGCCAGTATTTTAAAAAATGCAGGGAGCTTTATGCCAAGGTGTTCAAAAGAACAACATTCACTCCAGAGAAATATTGCTGGTCTGGTGTCTAAATATATAAGATATGTATTATATTTTCCCCAAATGCATCTGCCACAAACAGAAGGAAACACAGTGACATGGTTTGTGGGCATCAAGGCCTCTTACATAGCTCACATGCCCTAGCACTGAAGTCCTTTGTAGATCCTGTGTAAGAATTCTGACTTTCCTTATTTTGCAGTAATTAAAAGTGAGTTTGAATTTTGAAATCCCATATTCTGAAAACTGCAGTTCATCTGTGTTCTCTTCTTTCCCTTAAAACGGCATTTTTAATTTTTCTAAATGATAGTGGAAAATGTAGTGAATGAATGTCTGCAAAGAACTTTGAGACAATGAGCGGCACTGTAGGAAAGTGAAGTATAACATTCAGTGGATAACTTGTTTAATTTTTCAAATAGATAATTATACCATTCTTCAGCTCTAACTCCGGATCTTCTTTCCTAGGGAGAGACCCCTCTACCTAATGTGATGGAAACAGCCTTTTATTTTGAACAGGCTGGAATCGGCTTGAGCAAAGATGAATCCTATCACATATTCCTTGCCCTTAAAAAACTAATTAGTGTTCAGCCAATCCAGACCTGTCGCTTCTGGGGCAAAATTTTGGGCCTGGAGATGAACTATATTATAGCTGAAGTACAGTACCATGAGGGGGAAGAGGAGGAGGAAACAGAAGAGGAAGAAGTTATTGAAGAAGGAGAGAAAGGGATGGGTGAGGTTGAAGGTGAAGATGAGAAGAAAGAAAAAGAAGATGAACCACCAAAGTCCACCTATAAGCCCCCACCTGTCATCCCAAAAGAAGAAAATGGGACTGGGGCTAATAAATATGTCTACTTTGTCTGTAATGAGCCAGGCAAACCCTGGGTGAAGTTGCCTCCGGTGACACCAGCCCAGATTGTCTGTGCCAGGAAAATCAAGAAGTTCTTCACTGGTAGGCTGGATGCTCCTGTTGTCAGCTTTCCTCCTTTCCCTGGAAATGAGGCCAATTACCTGCGTGCACAGATAGCTCGGATCTCAGCAGGAACCCAGATCTCCCCCATTGGATTTTACCAGTTTGCAGAGGAAGAAGGAGACGAAGAGGAGGAGGGGGGAGGGGGAAGAGATACATATGAAGAAAACCCTGATTTTCAGCCCCTTCCTGTGGCTGAAATGGTGGGTTCTCTCTCCGCATGGGTACACCACGGACAGAGTATCCTAAAGCAGGTATGCTCTGGCATAGCTCACGTGGGCCTCGGATACCATTCACACTGCAGTACTCGTAGGGTTTCAGAATGTAAATGAAACTCCTCACCTGCACATTTGAACTATTCATCAGACCTAGTATTGGACTGAAATATTTTTCTACAGAAAATATATTTGATATAGTATATAATCTATAAATATGTTGCACATATTTACATATAGCATATATTTTTATCTATTTTATAGATATATCTATTTAAGAACCTTCTAGGTTGAGTGCTTTTTTCAATGGTGTGTTCTTGAGATCAAAACCTATCTTTAGATAACAGTATGGAGTTAGACCTTGATAGATAACGACAATTTCTGGTTATCTTCTATATTAGGTTTTCTGTTTTGAAGTCCTTACTTGGCAAAAATGTTTTAAATTTCTTTTTATTTAAATTTCTTCAAATTTCTTGGGTAGGATGCTAAAATGCAGATAACTTATGATTGTACACTAAATGGAACTTATTTGATGTTTTCTTCTGGTTTATTTTTTGTTGCTTACTTTCTGCTGTGAAACATGCAAATGAAAAAGCTTAAAAGCTTGTGACATCCGGCTAGTGCTGGAAAGAGGTATTACTAATTTTATGATCATTGCTGGATGACTTACTGGTCAGTCTACCAATTCAAGAATGCTAGTGTAAAATAATGGCAAATGGTAGGAAATAAGGTTTAAAATTATTACCAGCAAAACAGTAGTTGTAAAAATAAAATCTATATGCATTAGAACCTTGAGAACATTTTGTTATGTTCCTCTGACTGGTAGCTAAATAACAAGGCAGACTTTAAAAGCAAGGGGTAAAGTCCGTAAGTTAAGCCTCTTAGTTTGCAGTAACTGGTAATCTAGGAAGGATATAAGCCAAACTGGCAAGGAACTGAAGACCACAAAATAACAAAAAGCTGATGACAGAGGCATAAGGTTATTGTGAAATAGTAAGCAGGGATGAGGGAGGAATGAGGGATATAGGGATCACTCTGCCAAGAGGATACAATATTCTGTCAACAATATACCAATTATGGAATATATTTTTTTCTTTTCTTCCCCCCTTAACTGTGTGTGCATGTGCCAAAGCCAATTGTTTTTACTGGCTTGCATTCTTTCAGTGACTGTTACATGTATTTATTATTTTTCCATGTCAATTATAGGGTCGCTGTGTTTGGCTTAATCCTTTTCAAAAATCAGAGGAAGAAGAAGAGGAAGATGAAGAGGAGGAAAAAGCAGAGGAGCCAGATGAACTACAGCAAGAAACAGGACCTCCTCTTCTCACTCCACTCTCTGAAGATGAAGGTATTCTTCACAGAATATGAAGTTTTTGATACAGAGCCAGGAATGTTGGCATTTAGGTAGTAAATATTTGAACTTACAGGTCTCTGATGCTTCATGGAGCAATATAGTTAGCCCCTGTAGGGTAAGCATGTTCTTTTACAAAATTGATCAAAAGAAAAATGGTTAACAGTATTGACATTAAAACTGAAATAATTGGGTTTACTAGTTAACAATCTTGTTGAATGCAAAGGGGAAAAAATACCTCAGCTTTGTCAGGCTACTGCAAGTTCAAGACAGCTCACTACATGAAATACATTCAGCTATTTTTCCATCATCTTTTAGACGAAAAAAAAGTGTGGGTGCATGTGCAGATAAATAAATATACATATGTACACACATGCATAGGTATACAAATAAGAACTTAGATCCTGTAGCATATTACTGCAGCAAATCATGGGAATATGGGAACCTCAATATTAGATTACATCAATAGTAAATTATTTTCCTACTCTCCATTCTTTGATCAAGGTGAAATATAACTATATAATTTATCCATAAGTGATGAACAGTCCTTGACAAAAGAAACAGCAGTGAGTACTACTGAGTTTCAGGAGCATAAGCCTTTCTGTACGTGGCTCTATTAGCATTCCTGTGCTACCTACCCACACATCCAAAGCACCTGTTTGAATACAGCGCCTACAGTTACTGTTTCTGACTTCCGGCTCTTCTAGCATGCGACTTACTATAACCCTTGCTTGAATTCCGTGAAAGTCTTGTAGCTCAGTCTTAAGTATTTTGTAGAGGCTCATAAGTGAATTTATTCATGGACTCTGTGTGTTTGGCTGCCTCCAGGAATTCAGAACATCCCTGCTTGGACAGCTCAGCTTTCTACAAACCTGATCCTGCAATACGCTGTTGCAATCCTCCAGTCTAACCGATGGCCTGGAGCGTATGCCTTTGCATCTGGCAAGTGAGTAGCTATCTGACATGGTTACAACACAGACGGTATATGCTACACACAGATACCCATCTAATGAAGTCAAAGTTGTTTTATTATTAATTCATGGACTGAATTCTAACTATTCTGGAGACTGATGGAGAAGGGCACTTAAATGTGCACAGCAACAGTAAATATGTATTTACGACTGAAAATGAATAATCATCAGAAAGGCTAGTATAAAGTTAATGGATGTAAATGTCCAGTTAGTATTTGGGTACAGTCCTTGATTTAAAACCTATATTCTCAAGTCTGTGGTACTTCTTACAAAAATAGCTATGTTCTGTGGTTCTAATGTTCATTCATTTCCACTACACGTGGTACTGTCTTTTAAATACTTCTGTTACAAGGTATCTGCACCACAGCGACTTTTTGCACAGCAGAGTAAGGAAGCCTGACAATGTCTCCACTGATGTTTTGTTGGGGGGGAGAATGTGTGATCTTTCACTTTTCTTTCTCAGGAAATTTGATAACATCTACTTTGGCTGGGGTCACAAATACAGTCCAGAGAACCATAGTCCTGCCCTGCCTCCGCCAGTGCAAGCAGAATATCCCAGCGGGCCAGAAATAGCAGAGGCGAGAGACCCCACTCTGGAAGAAGAACTGGCTTTCCAGGCTGCGAGGGAAGAAGCCTTAGCTGCAGCTGAGGAAGAGGAAGATGAGGAAGACATTGTTGAGGACGATGAAGAGGAGGATGATGATTAAAATACGGGGGGAATCATTTTTAAAGTTTAAACATGAATAGCGTTTTCATAAATTAGTCATTAATTAGTTGACCTTGAAAGAAATTCATTTGGAGCATGCCCTCTTTGATTCCTGCAGGCCCTTCTTTGCAGCTACCTTCCCCTCCTTCCCTGCGCCCCAAGCCCACCCGCGCTGCCGTGAAGACTGCGTTGCCTTCCCTGGAAGACAACACAACGACGTAGCCTTTTTTCAGAATAGCAGGCAAACACAGCCTGCTCCCGTTTCCTAAAATACTGCTTTGAACTAACTTAACTACCTTCCGACGAACGTTCGTGTTGTTTTTCTAACGCACACTTGAATACCTGTATAAATTTTACTTAAACAAAAAAAAATAAACATAATTACATAACAATGTCACTTTTACGTGTGAAAGGACGCTATTTAAATTCAGCAGAATCAACTTCCCGGCCAAGCGCACCGTAACCGCACCGCAGTCCTGGCCGGCACCATCACAGGGCTCTCCACAGACAGGGGCGTGCCGGGGTGTCGCTGGCGGGCTGTTCAGCCATCGATCCCTCGCTACGCTTTCCCTGCCCGCCAACCCCCCCCGTCATCCACTGGCGAGTGGTACGCTCTGCCGTGGCGTCTGCCCTGAGCGGGCCAATAGGAAGCGGCCTCGGGAGAAGTTCAAACGCCGGTGGCGGTTGGGTCGCTGTGCTCCTCGCCTGGGTGCGGGCGGGCGAGCGAGCGAGCGAGCGAGCGAGCGAGCGAGAAAGCGGTGAGCGGCTTTTCTGTCACAGGCGGCGAGAGCGCGGCCTTGTGCCAAACGGCCGCGGGGATGGCGGACGAGGGAGCCGTGACGGTCTGTGTGCGCGTGCGGCCGCTCATCGCCAGGTGAGGCTCCGTCCAGGCGGGAGGGCCGCACCCGAGCCCCCTGCCTGAGGGGAGACTGCAGTGTTGCCCGCGGCCGTGGGGTCCCTCACGTTCCCTGGGTGTCGCCGCGTCTCCCCTCACCTTCAGCTGGGCCCCCGGGAGCGCCGCTACCGCCCTACAAAGAGGGGGAGGTGGGGGCATAAATGCGGCGTCCGTCGCCGTGGGCGAAGGAGACAGCCGGAACAAACAGGGCTGGCGAGGGCATGGAGGAGAGAGGTGCTCGCGGTAATGGGCTAGACCTGCGTTATAGGAGCAGAGTCTTAACCTAATAAAGTTAACAGAATATTTCTTCTTTTAGAGAAAATGCTCTAGAAGATAAAGTGTCGCTCTACTGGAAAAGTGAAAATAATACTATTTCCGAAGTGAATGGTACAAAAGTATTCAGTTATGGTAAGAACATGAAAGCAATTATTTTGATGCTTATATGGACCTTTGTTACTGTACTACTTAAATGTATGCTAACAGCAATGACCTTAGCTTTTTGCAAGGTCCCTGAACTTTTTTCCCAACTTCATAATTTTGAAGGTGTGCCATTGGGGCATGCAGGATTTCGATTTTAGTCAGTACCAGGAATGTGCTTTTGAAGTCAGCTTCCTGATGGGTGTTGCTTTCTCTGTTCTGGTTCATGCTGTAGACTGGTTTTGGAACACCAGCTGGACTCTTTTCATATGAATTCCAGTTACAAAAGGACTAGACTAGGGCTAGTCCAGAGCATTTAGGGAGAAGGGGGTGGGGGAACCCTAAACTGAAAAGTGCTTAGTGTGGATGTGTCATGGTTTAACCCCAGCTGGCAACTAAGCCCCACACAGCCATTGCTCACTCCCCACAGTGGGATGTGGGAGAGAATCAGAAGAGTAAAAGTGAGAAAATTCATGCATTGAGATAGACACAGTTTAATAAGTAAAGCAAAATCCATATGCGGAAGCAAAGTAAAACAAGGAATTCATTCACTGCTTCCCATCAGCAGGCAGGTGTTCAGCCATCTCCAGGAAAGCAGGGCTCCATTGCATGTAACAGTTACTTGGGAGGACAAATGCCATCGCTCCAAATGTCCCCCCCTTCCTTCTTCTTCCCCCAGCTTTATATGCTGAGCATGACATCATATGGTATGGGATATCCCTTTGGTCAGTTGGGGTCAGCTGTCCCAGCTGTGTCCTCTCCCAGCCTCTTGTGCACCCCCAGCCTGCTCACTGGTGGGGTGGGGTGAGAGGCAGAAAAGGCCTTGACTGTATAAGTACTGCTCAGCAGTAACAAAAACATCCCTGTATTATCAACACTGTTTCCAGCACAAATCCAAAACACAGCACTATACCAGCTACTGTGAAGAAAATTAACTCTATCCCAGCCAAAACCAGCACAGGATGTTAGATAACTAACTGCCTCACTTTGAGTCTTTGCCTACTGAGCCACTCGTTAATATGAATGTAGCCACTGCAAAGATTTTTCCCAAATTATAGATTAAATAAAAACATGCTCCAAGCAATGAGTTTAACAAGTAGCCTGTCTTGTCAGGCTTACAATCCTCATAGATAAACTACCATAACTGGTTTTAGGATTAAATGGGATGACTATTTGTCCACCAAGCTTAGATTTTTTGACTTGTATGTTCGTTGTATCTTTCTTGGTTCTGGGTTTAATACTTCTTTTTTTTAAAAAAAAAAAAAAGAAAGCCTGTATTAGTAGTGTCACAATTACATTTTATGTTTTAATTATCCTACGAACAATCTGATGACCATGTTTTGTATTTGAAGTCAGCAATACTGAGTAAGATGACAGCTTGTTTTTGACTGGCAATACAATGGATTTACGCGCTTTATTTTAATTTTTTTTAAGATCGCGTCTTTCATTCAAGTGACGACACTCAGCAGTTATATGAAGGTGTAGCTGTTCCAATTATACAGTCAGCTGTGCAAGGTTATAATGGTAAGTTTTAAAACTGTGTTTAAATCTTGTTTGTAATGTATTTCATAAGTAATTAGTAAAATTTAACCATCTTTCTAGGCACAATTTTTGCTTATGGACAGACTGCTTCAGGGAAGACGTACACAATGATGGGAAATGAAGATTCTGTGGGCATTATCCCTAAGGCAATTCAACATGTCTTCAAGATTATTTGTGAGGTGAGCAATTCCATTAAATTGAAGTGACTGGACTAGTCATATTTGTGATTGTTACAGAAAAATTAATTTTTGTATCAAGGAGCTTATGAAGGAAATTAATTTATACTGGACCGTGTGTTGCAGCTGCTTTGCTAGCCTTGCAAATATGAGTGGCTTAAGAAAAAAAGA
This sequence comes from Balaeniceps rex, assembly GCA_013401315.1. Taxonomy (NCBI): domain Eukaryota; kingdom Metazoa; phylum Chordata; class Aves; order Pelecaniformes; family Balaenicipitidae; genus Balaeniceps; species Balaeniceps rex. The sequence continues at coordinate 10,979 of VYZW01032398.1, read as the reverse complement.
TAATGGGACTCTTAGTTGGAATCAAATCAGAACAAAATTGGGGGCATTGTTAAACTTGCAAATATACTAAACCTTGATTACAAGTATAAGTAGATGCTCACTCGTGTGGTATATAAGGTAATGTGAAGCTTTGTGTTCTTTATTCTGCTATTTTAAAACTTTAAAAAATTAACAGTATTAAAGACTTTCAGTGGGAAGAATATGACACTAAATTTACTTATTTCAGACTTTCAAAAGAATCATAGGCTAATTGCTCAATGCTAATAGGAAGTAAGGAGAAGGTGTAAGTTAAAACAGTGATTTCCAAAACATCATCTGCAGAGCACTTGCTTCTGCCTTGAGGATTTCAGGTAATCGTTATCAGTTATGTGAAACGGTCGCTGCTCCTTTGAGGAGGTGCAGAGTACATTAGGGAGTCTATAAAAGTAACTAAAGCCAAGAAGACTTTCCATGGTGCTGTAGTCCTTGAGTCCATTTTGCAGCCTTTCCTCACCCACTCTTTTCTCTACCAGGGAGGCAGGAGAAGCAGCAGCAAAGTAAATCTAAGCAAGCAGAGAAAGAAGGCTAGGTACACAGAAAGAGCCTAAGCAGGAGGAAATCAGATATGGAAAGGGCATTTAAGTGGGGTGACAATTGTCATGCTTCTGTAGGGCAGTTATCTTGCTTTTATAACCTACTAAAGATGATATACCACTAATGCAGCTCAAAATGGAAGAAAAATGATTCCGTATTGGTAGATGCTAATGTGCAAAGAGGATGGGGGAAAGAAATATGTGGAACAATATCCAAATATATACTTTTGAGTTCAGAATACTTGCATTAAAAGGTGTTCATTGATTAGTCTGTTATTTTTTCTTTTCTCTTTTTTTTCTCCTTTTTTTTTCTTTGAACACTAGATTCCAGATAGAGAATTCTTGCTACGAGTTTCTTACATGGAAATCTACAATGAAACCATTACAGATTTGCTTTGTGATATCAGGAAAAAGAAGCCTCTGGGAATTCGTGAGGATGTTAATGTAAGTGGATGTTATGTAGTGTAAGTATTGTATCTGCTTGGAGTAAAAGAAGTTTAAAAAAAAGGGGGGGGGGGGGGCAGCTTTCAGAGGCATCTAGTTGAAAACTTTTCTGTGTCAAATTGTGTAATTGTTATCTTCAGAATTACCAGAAGGACACTTGATGTAGTAGAATAACAACCGTGAAGTTGGGCTTGCTTGTTGCTGGTTTATAAGTGTTTGTAAATGTAGACTTAATCCCTTAAGTTTTCCAGGATAGTATATTTCATTTAACTTTGACAGTGAATACTTGGGAGTTGTCTAGCTAATAAAACTTCTACAAACACGATATTAGGCGTCCAGCTCAATGTGTTAGAAGTCTTCAACAGATATACAGAATTACTTTAATACCATCTTCATATCATCTACAAAGTAGATACACTTTTCTTCTACTGGAATCATAGAATAACCATCAGACTAGAACTATTCAGTAAGATGATCAGTAGGGAAAAATAAATCTGTATTAATGCCATCGTCAGTTTCTTTACATTAAGTTTTATAGCAAATAATAGAAACTGGTGGTTTGTTTTTGGAGGTAGGTTTGTTTTCTTTCAATGCCCTAAATGATCAATGCTTTTGGAACTTGGGAAGAAGGGAGACTTATCAGTTGTATCATTATGGCCTTATAACATTTACTGAGAAATGTACTCCTGGATTCCCTCAGAAAATGTCCAGAAGGGTATTTCCCTTACCAGTCTTACTTTTAGGAAACTTTGTAGATCTCTGTTGTTTGATTCTTGTGCCTTTAGGCTACAGTTCTGATAAAGGTCTAAACTTTCCCCATTCCTTGTGTTCAGACTGAAAAGACATTCAACTGATGTTGCTTTCTTTTAAGAAGGAAGCAAACTGGGATAAATACCATAGTAATTGCTGGTAATGTTAACTTAATGTATTGAAGTGCGTTTTAGAGTTCGGTAAAATTTATTACTGTTTTTGTTCTTAAGAGGAATACATATGTAGAAGATCTGATTGAAGAGGTGGTGGTTGCCCCAGAACAAGTTATGGAATGGATCAGAAAAGGAGAAAGTAAGTTGTTCAGCCAGTGTCAGCTGCTATCTTCGAAAAGCATTGATGAATCAGATATATCTAGAATCATGGGGTATCTCTTAGACTGTGTTCAGAAATCAATGTCTTTCAGATAGTTTTAAAATTGTACTTTTTGTCTGTTATCTCCAGTTTATCAGAATATAAGCAGAAGTGTTCTAATATTGCTTTTTGACAGAAAATCGCCATTATGGAGAAACAAAAATGAATGAACACAGCAGCCGTTCTCACACTATCTTCAGAATGGTAAAAACTGTTTCACTATTAGGAGGGGTTTTATTATTTTCAAAGTGACAAAAACTTTATTGCACCCTCTTCTAGATCATTGAAAGCAGAGAGCGAAGTGACCCTGCAAATGCAAACTGTGATGGAGCAGTGATGGTATCCCACTTGGTAAGCTGTACTCCAAGAAGTTATTAAATAGGCATTTAAGTAGAGAATTTACTGTTACCACTTGTTTGAGAGAGGAATGTTACTTTATAATGACATTACAAGCATGCTTTGTTGTTAACTTCTACCAGACATTTCTTAAGCAGAAATTGCATTTCTGGTCATCCCTGTATAGAGGGAGACTCCTGGGGTGTTATCTAGAGGATATCTTCCCACCAAAGGAACTTCTGACATGAGAATAGTTCCTAGACAATTCATGCTGGATTGGGGAGTGTTATGCCCTTCCCAAGAGCATAAGGGACTATTGTCAGAGTGCTCTTGCATTTTGTTAAACACAGCTTCCCCTACTGACAAGTTCTTGACCCCTACACACAGTTCCTGACCACTGACAAGCCCAGTGAAATAAATTCTAAAGTGGGTAACCTTAAGGCATCTCTTATCCTCAGATTTAGTTGTTGTTAAAAGAACATGTGGCCTACAGCTGCAATTGCCAGAAGATTCATTTTTTCAAAAGTAACCCCACTTAGTATCTCTTTGGATTACTAGTATATGAAATATCCTAAGCTGGGGGAATACACTGCTGACCTCTAGGGGAGTGTTTTGGTTTCTGAAGCCTTTTCTATACAGCCTTTCCTTGATTCTCGGAAAAGAATCCAAATCAACTGGAAGAATGAAATCAATATGAAAGCATTCGAGCTTGCTAAAATCTGTATAAGCACTCTCATTCAGAATTGGGAATAGCGTTAAGTCAATCGCATTGTGGAAAGAGGTTTCAGTTCTGGTTTCATGCGAAAAAGCTCTGGGATCTGAATGTAAACACTGCTCATTCAGTATCTGAGCAAACTACTGCCTGCTTTTTTTTTTTCCTCACCATGGCTTATGGGATCTGCTCTTCTTACATCACCCCCCACCTTCTGCCCTGTCTCTCTGTTCCAACTGACTTTATAGTAACCTCTACTAACAGGGGGGAGATAGAGAGTTTTTTGGCCTTTTTGGTCTGTTACTGCTTGGTGGAGTTAGTACAGGATTTTACCCTTCTCAAACAGAAACCAATTAAAGTGAGGGCTACTTGCTCAGGCAAATCATTATGGGATGCTATAAAGTTCTAGTTGACTTTGAACCAGATTGAGGCTTTTCCTCTGGTATTTAATTTCTTCCTTTCCTTATCCTCACAATGATGGGCAAGGAGAGACATACAGATGATTCAGGACAGGGTGCTAGATAATCTCACCTAGGCTCC
>VYZW01032396.1:49092-64589 GCA_013401315.1 Balaeniceps rex | reverse complement strand
ATTATCTGAGTATAATTCTACAATATAGTTAAAAACCTATTTTGGGGTTTTATAGTTGATTGTACTGGCAATTCAAAAAAGTCTTTCTTCTAAAGGTAGCATATTTGATATGAAAAAACATGGAAGAAATGGATTAACAGCATTAACCTTTAATGTTTTTAGTTTTAAGTTTTTAAACTTCACACATCCACCAGCCCCTTAGCTTTCTCTCTAGAGAGTCAAAAAGAAGAAAGAAAAATTTTGATGCACTTAGTTGTTGACAATAGCTGAAAATTGAATAAATATTACAAGAATTAAGGAACTAAAAGAATTAAATGAGAAGACAGAAGTGGTAGTACAAAGTATCTAAGATGTATTGTCCTTGTGACAAGACAAAGCAAGATGTGTGTGAACAGGATGTGAACATAACCTAAGATCATGAGATAAAGGTTCTTACTTGATTTTAATTGTGAAAACATGACCATGAACTTAAAAGCTGTCTCTGGAAAAAATGCTGGCTTACAGGCTAGCAACCTATTGTGTAGTTGAGTAGTAATTTAAGAGGTTTGGTATTTTTAGAAATCCAGTAAATTAAATCATGGGATGGAATTTTCAAAGCATTTGCATACCTAGAACAACAATTGGTGCTTACTCTTGCCATTTAGTTGCATAAACTATTTAATGTAGGCATGTTATGTACTTCCCCAAAACTCTTTTGCTGCCCCTTCACACCTGCATAGCTTTTTCTGGGTTCAAACAATATGTGTTAGGCAGCCAGTGTATGTTAGGAAGTCATTTCAAAGCCTCTTCCATATGCTGTGTTTTTCTTGCATAGTCTCTGCAGTTTCTGCATACCTCGTTCCCTTGTGGTCACCCCTGGAGTCCTCAGAGCAACTACTGTCATAGCTCCAGGCATCTCTGTGCGGCCTATAGGAGCTAGTCTGTTAGGATTTTCAGTACTGCTGTAAACAAGAAAAGATGTGTGTGAGTTTAAAAAAAAAAAACCAAAACTGTCCTAGGAGCAAACTCCGAACAGAAGAACTGAGGCTGCTTCCTAGAACTGCTGTAATAATACAGAACTACTTGAAAGAAGGATAATCACTAGCATCACCAGAAATGAAAACAGCTGTGCTGCCACAGTATAGTAGTTACCCTTTTAGGAAGGATCTAGGTAAGATACTTCTGCACTGCTTCAGTAAGGAATTATCATGGATCTTATTTTATGGCATGGAGGTTCTCATCCAGTCTCCTGTAGAAGGATGAATTTTATATTGTGTAATTGCAAAAGCACATTTATGAGTGTAGAATGAAATAGAAATTTATAGACTGAAATGAAGCTTGCACTTGGAACATTAAAAATAATTTAAAACAGTTTTTTATTTTGGTGCAGTAGAGAATGAGACAAACAGGTGAAAAATGTTAACTTATTGAAAGGTAAGGAAGTTGAGAGGTCTTTTAAACAAAGGTTTTGGGAAGAGGCTTTGGATACTTCGACACTTGGCTGTGCAGAAGGAGTGTTGTTTGTGGATTAAGTAGAAGATGTTAGCTTTAGGAATGCACATGAGTAATATACTAATATAATTTTTCTTGATTCTAGCAATGTATAGAAAATAATGCCTTTTAGAAGACAAAATTGTAGTTTAATGAAGTCATGGGCAGAAGTTACCTCTTCTGCAAGCGTAGCAAGATCCAGACAGTAATTGCCCCTCAGCTGCTTGTCACCATCTTTTCAGCTGGTGATTATCATCGTCTCAGATCTGTTTGTTGTCTGTGTTGTCATTTTCTAACTTGTCTGTCAAAATTAGTTAGGTTAGAAAGATTTTGTTGTTGTTTTTTTTTAAGTTAACTTAGTTCACTTTGAAGGCAACAGATTGTGGAACATTTGTAATAAGAGCACCTCCAGCAGATAATCTCTAGCAGAAGGATGATGACAGGCAGCTGGAGGTTGTGACCTCATATGATCTGGAGGAGTTTTTTTAAGACACATTAGTTATTCCAAAACTTGGGCGGAAGCAAGCCTATCTGCTGCAGGGGTGGGGGTCTTGGAGAAACCCCTCACCCTGGAAAGCTGCTTCTGGCATTTTCATGGCCAGGAGCCACCCATGCTGCTGATCTGCTCCCTTCTATAGGCATGTGACTTAGAGCAGGGTGTCAGTATTTAGAGCCTGTTTGGGTCAGAAGGTCATGCTGGAGTGGAAAGCAGGCCAGTTTGAAACAGTGATGCCAAGTATGAGCATGCCTTTGTCAGCTTGACTGAAGACCAGCCCACCTACAGGTGCCTTTTTTTCTGAACTTGATGAGACTGGGTTGAAACCCAGATGCTCTCATCCCGTAACTGCAACAAAAGGGGGAACAGCTGCTGCAGCAGCAGCAGAGACTGTGTGGTCTGTTAATGCCCTGGAGTGCACTGAAGTTCTTGAAAACCTGCTTCCTCAGTAATCCAATTTATGTATGCTGAAGTGATAACATGAAGGTTGTCCTAAGATGCTTTTTTGTTAATTTGGTAATGTGGGAGTTGCATGTTAACTGCCTTGGGGAACAGTGGGCTTCATATGTTGCACTTTTGATGGGTAAAGCCCACACTGCTTAGGGAGATTCTTGTCACGTGAAAGACTCTTGTGTCAGAGAGTCCAGGCATGAAGAGGTGCACTTCTGCACCGCCAGTGCTTGCTGACCAGAGGTTGGTCCCTTTTTGACCTGGACAAAATAGTCTTTTAGTCACTTTGACACATCAAAACAAATATCTAAGAAAAAAGCCTGCTATCAGTTGGCTAGGTTGTGAAAAAGACGATATCCTGCTTCTTAAACAGGGAGGGAAGCAGCCTGTGGTGAGATTAGCTTTTTATGAGCAGCAGTTTTCAACAGATCTGTAGGCAGTGCAGAAATAAGTCACCTAAAACAACAAAGCCAATGCATGTCAGTGTGCTAAAACATTTGTTCTTCTAGATGCACAAATTGAGGACTTCACTGGTATGGGAGGCAGTCCTTACTCTCTGCAGAGGAAGAACTCCACAGTGCTTAGCCCAGTTAATGTGTGTATCTCAGGATATGAAACATCATAAATATTGATATCTAAAGGAGGCAAATTTTGGTTCCCCTTGCCAAGAATTTGACCTACTTGATTACCCAGGGGTAGGATGAGGTCCGTTTTCTGTGTTAATATGATAGGCCTAAGATCTAGCAGGTCAGACTTAATATATGGTCCCTGAAATAGATCTTCCTGTTTGAAGATGAAGATATATTTGTCCTCAGTCTGAAAGCCCAAGAAGTCATGTCGGGGAAAAGCAGATAAACAGCTGTGCCTGTAGAGTCAGGTGTGTCAGACACAAACTCTGAAACAAAAAAGGCAAACCCAATCTTTTAGATAAAATACAAGTAAAAGTGGTGGGAGTACAAGGGTAGGACTGCAATCCTAGGGCCACAAGAGTGAGCTGGAGGAAGGGTGAAATGTCTGTTCACCTGTTCTGGCATAGGAAGTGTTGATGTGCACCACTACCTCCGACTGAGAAAAGTAGAAGGAGACCCGTGGTGGAGATAGTGTTTTACTTCATCTCGCCTTCTGTAGTGATTAGGGCATGGGCCTAATCTTGTAACTCCACATTCCTGAATCTCTGGCTTTAATCACCAAGAACAGTGTATAATCACAAGGACTTCAGGCTTCTTAGTGGGAGTTGCAGAACATGCTGGCTGTTTAATGCAGCATCCTTGCATCCAGATCAGTACTGCTATTTCAGCATCAAGCTTCTGTAAATTGTCAGTCTCGATAAATTGAAACTCTCAAAGCACTGAAGGGTAACACGTTTCTATTGTAGCTAACTTCTGTGATGTTTGTTTTAGATATGACTCAAGTACTCATGTCAGTTCAAGAGTAAGCATTAAGTTGCTGAAACGATCTACTTACTGGGATGCATCTGAAGGAAAGGATTTTTCTTTCATAGAGCTATTGTATCTGATCATCTCTTACTCACTTCTTTGTTTAGAACTCTGGAAGGAAGAGTGACTTGGATGAAAATCACTAGCTCAAAAACTGTATTAAGAGTGGTAATATCTATTACAACAGAGAAATTTATTTATTATTCTTCTAAAAAAACCCCTCAACTACAATAATACCATTTTCTTTCTGAAATTTGCCTTGCTGTGACTTACAAATCTAAACAACTTCTAATCAAAAACCCGCAATTGAACAAAATAAAGAAGACCATGCAGCAGAAAATATCAACACCAACCATTAAAATAAACAGGTGTTCCTGAAGGTGCAACTGAATGTTCCTGGCTAAAAGACATCTTTGATCCCTTTCTGAGATGGAATTTTGCAAGGCAACTGGGGGCCAACTGATCGTAAAAGCCTTATTGTGAGGCTGAGACATTGTTGGGGCTGGATACTCTTTGAATGGCATCTCGATGTCAGCCTAGCCCCGTGCTGATTTTGCTCTCTTTCTCATTCTTAGGGAATAGCTAAATGACACACATTCTTCTTCCTGTTGATGAGGTAAATTGTAAACATCCCTCCAGACTCCCAGATTCACCTTCTAGAGTGATCTGTCTCAGCTGCGGCAATGCAAAGTTTCTTTCACGCAATTAATGGGACAATTATATCAGAATGATGAGATCATGTGTTTTGCTGAAAAGAATAGAGAACTTTCATGAACAAAGAGAGCTTTATTTAAATCTTCGCAAATAAAGCACCATTTTATTCAGTGAAAGTGGGTGCCTGATACAGTTTGGGTAGGCACAGCATGGCATGAAGGTGAACTCACTCTGCAGAGTGGTAGGTAGAGCTTTGGGGTGGCTGTCTCAGAACAAAGTAAGCAATTTTTTTTTCCTGCTTGCGCCAACTAGTAGAGTAGTGTGCAGGCGGTTCTAATATTGCCTAGGAAAACTTAAGATTGTTGAAAGTAATTTCATTTGTTTGCTAAATAAATCTAGAAACCCCATCTTGGTCTTTTCTGGTGTATCAAGACTTTTCATGTAGGCAGATATCGTGCATGTAAATCAAACTGTAGTGGTGGACAGCTCTGCACTCTGGGGGAACTACTGAGACTCATAAACTGATCCTGAGTTATGAGCCATATCCAAACAGAAACATGGAAAATATTTCCACTCTTGATTCTTCAGGCTTATATGTTTGTACAAGAGAAAACCAAATGACATTGCTAAGAGAAATACACAAGTCTGAGATATTTTTACAATTCTTTCTTTAAGCTGCAGAGCATATTTTTTCTTTAAAAAAGTCATTTGATGAATACTAATTTTAGTCTGACTTTTGACACTGTTCTAAATGACATCTGGATTTCACTTAAAATCATATGTCTGGTACAAAGCTGAGACTGCCCACTGACAAATAAATTCCTATGCTCATGTAATTCTCTTTCAGAACAGGCAAGTCACAGCTATACTGATTCCAAAGTGGTTTTGGTTTTATTTCTGGTGGCAGATGTGATTCTGACATTCTCGGAGGCTTCGTTAAATGAACTCATCATCTAGCCTGTGCCTGGATCGTTGCAGTTAACTACCAAGTAGAGTCTATACCAGTTAATAGTAGGACTTGTGGATGGGGAGAAGTGTCCTTCATATTGCTACAACCTTCCCTCTATCAGTGAGCGGTCTGTGAAACCAGAGGGGCCCAGTAGGTGAGGGGGTCGCGTGGAGCCTCTTCCAGCAGCAGCTGTGCAGCCTCTGGCTGAACGCCCCATGCAACTGTTCAAACGCTCCAAGCGCTGGTGTTCCCTGCCAAGATTTCCGTGCTGCTGTTGGGCTGCGGTGCCAGGAATGGGGTTGAACGGAACAGTATCTTCTTTGCTCTGCTGCCTTGCCCTCCGCAGAAGGGCAGATATTTGGAGGGAGAAGGGGCTTGGAGATAACATTGTGTCTGTTTCCCTGGGGAGGCTCTGAGGTCTCTGCGTGGCCTCACTGCATGTGGTGTAATTCAAGTTTTGATGTTGCTCATCTCTCGTGCTTTCAGGATAACAAATGGAGTACAGCAGAGAAATAAATAAATAGCACTGTAAAAACAAAGATTAAACAAAAATAAGCAGTAAGAAGATAGTTCTAATATCTGTGAGCAGGAACAGGCTTTGTTGTCTTACAATTGTCGAGTTTTGAAGTGATACCGTTTGGGATAGTTATGTACTAAAAAGCTGTGAATGGCATAGCTACAAATAAACCATAAGCAGGTATCTATTTGCCCATGTATGCACACTGGTGAAAAGTCTCAAGTTTGAGGAACAAAGAGATTATTCCACACATTTGTCATCTCGCCAGAAAGACGTTGCTTGAAGAAGTGAAATTTTCTGGAAACAATGTAACTTAGATTGGCATAAAATATAGGTGTGGCTGTATTTTATACAAATGTTGCCAGACTGTCTGACATAATCTAAGTGCATGTATATTGAGAGTATACATACATGAATAACCTGCTTGGTCTCTAACTCCTTGTTGTAAGTAAATTACTCCAAGTCAGCTGTTTTGCATTAACTGCCTGCATGCAAATTGTTATTGTCAGGTCAATATGAGCTAATTCAAAGACATTTATTTTCTTGGTTAAAGACCAACTTCTTTTGCATGCATTGCTGGGACAGGGTATACATTTTATAGAAAATAATTGCAGATTAACTGATTTGTAGTAAATTTGAAATCCTTGCTTAACTTGTGACAATTTGTTCATGTATTCCTACTGTTAAGAGTGTGGCATAGTGAATATGATACTAAACAAGAGCAAGATGTTAATCTGCACAAGTGGGGCAGAGCTTCTACCAAGGGGAACTTCTTTCCATATGTGTTCCTGATTCATCCTTTGGGCAGTCTCCATTCTATGCAATGAAGGGAAAACTGCTGTAGAAACGATAACATGTAATAATAGAAAATGAACAAAAATAGAGGTTAATGACACAGTGTAAATTTGCTCTCATTTTTGCAAATAATGATATTGTAGCAGAAGAATTTCCGAAGTTGCATTAATCTGCAACAGGACTTTTTCAATGTTAGGATTATAATCCATTCTTTCACTTAACATTTAAAAAAAACCCAAAACTTTAGTATATGGCATCACTACCTATTGTGTAAATAGTTTCCTAACCTAAGAAAACTGTTTTCATTTTTACTTGTGAAAATCTGTATTACATAGTGTATAATGCGTAGCATTTCTAATCAGTTGCAGAAGGCTATGGTTGAACATAGTACTTTCTCACTCCTTAGATTTGAGAGAGAAATACAGGGTTTTTTCTTAGATCTCATTATGTTAAACTTCTGAATCAGGGTACCATTTTCACAACATGACAGGGCACATCTTGGTACTTTAGCCCTCACTAGAGAGAGATGTGAATGACCTGTTAGGGTGATATCTATAATGATGATATAGAGCTTTGGAGTTAAAATTTTGAGATGTAGAAACATTTTTTTTCACAAATTTGGAATATATTTTTCTAGTAGTGTCTTGTTTAAAGTGGTTCAGCTGTCAGTGAATAGTGCTGAAGATGCCAGCCAAAGGAATAGTCAGTGTGTTAAAGGAAAAAGATGTAAAAATCTATAATTCTAATGTATTTTGCATTCTTACAACTTGTTATACTGATGCTAAAATAACTGGGAAAGATCTTTTTTAACGGCTTTTTTTGTATTGGTCTCTGTTCTTGATGTCTGTAAGGTATGTTAAGGTCTGTAGGTAGCCTGCTTATAAATAAATGAGTAGGTAAGGAAGTATCTGAGAGAAGAGAGAGCAAGTTATTGGAGGAACTCCTGTTAATAGAGTCGTACAGATCTGAGCATTAGAGAATGGTTTGTCTTTTTTCAAGCTGTTTGTGATCTAGTGGTTGGAGTTTCAATGCAGGATTGAATTCTGCCACTCAGCTTTCTCTGTAGTTGTTTTCTTGTCTATAGAATAGGAATAATGCTTGTGTACGTCTGGGTTGGTGAGATTGAACTGATTAGTTACAACAAAATGCTTTGAGAGCCTTTAATGGAAGTCATTAAACAACTGTATGCTATGCAGATTTTCAATATTAAAAATATGTTACAGATGACCTGCAAAAGCAGTGGGGAGGATAAAAAAAAGTCACTAGGATACATTTAACATGAAAGAGCAAAGAGACAATTCTTAAGATCCCTTTGGGAGGAGGTAGCTAGAAGGGAATAATATAACAGTCTTATTTGCAGTGTTTCTGTAAGCAATTGTAGAAACATTTTTCCAAACATGAAAAAATGCATTTGGTCACAGCAGCAGATGAAGCAAAGCAGGCATTCGGTCAGCGACAGGTTCCACTTGTTCTCATTCTGGACAATACGGGTATCTGATTCAGTGGGCAGTGTTAGCCTGGGATGCCTGAAGGTGATGTAGAGTTGCCTCTTAGGCATGAAAAACACTCGGCTAGTACTCATATGACAATATATGCAATCTGAGTAGTGTAATCTGTCCAACCTATTTGCCTTAATTTTATCTTCTGTCATAGTAAAGCTTTCATATTTTTCAATGCTGCATTAATGCAAAGGCTTTAATTTAAAAGGAGTCCAAAAGCGGGGAGGGAGTGGGGCGGGAAAGGAGACAGGGAAAAGAAATAGCTGTAACAAGTGGACACTGGGAACTTCTCAGAGCTCTCCAGCTTTATCCTTGGGGAGAGTTGAAGGGTAGAACTAAAAGACATTTATTGCAATGTAGGGTTCTTAAAATGAAGGCAATTATATTTTAAAGTTTAAGCATTGACCAGGTGCTCTGTACTGTACCAGGGACCCAGTGAAGATGATCCTTATCACAAAAAATGAGGGATCTTTTTTTAACTGTGTAAATAGAAAGATAGAATTATTCTGTGAAGCCCTAAAGAAGAAGAATAGAGTAGCTTTTAAGCATATGTGGATGTGCCAAGTGATTGGGAAGGATTTGAAAGCTAGGAGTATGGGCAGCTGAATAGGAATGATGTTATTAGTGAACAGAAAAGGCAGAAGCTTATAGATTGTAATACTGATTCTCCCATTACAGTTAAGCATAAGATGATGATGCTGTTATTGATAATCAGTTCTATTATGCATCCTTTTCATATGATTTCCCTCTTTTCATGTAAGACTATCCAAAGTTTTGGGGTTTTTGAGTCATGGCTTCATTTGAGTACTAAATGGGCACAGCATTCTATATCGAATACTTTTTCTATAGGTTTTGTGTGTGTGTAAAATGAGTCTGATCCTGGTCCTTCTGAAGTCAGTGGGATTTCTGATGTGGACCTGAAAAGAGTTAGGATCTTGTCCAACAATATTTGGCAATTCTTTCATTTAAAAGTGCTTTGCAAACTAATTAATTGCCTCACAACTAACATAAACCAGTGCAGTAGGACTGGTAGCTGAGAAAGTAATTCTGGCTATGTTTTTGGAGAAAAAGGGGGGTTTGGTAGTACTTTAAAAATCAAAAATTGTAGAATAACAAGCAGTGAGTAGTTGCTTTGTGGTGCAGTAGACAGAATGCTGTAGAATAAACCAGGTGAATTTGGATCGGTTCCCAGTTCTGCCTGTTCTCATAGTACGTTCTTAAGGCAAATCATATTTCTTTTATGACTTAGATTCTCTATCTGTATCATGGAAATACTAAGGCTTGTCCTCCAACACAAATCAATCTGAGACTTGGGAATGAAAATGAAAACATATTTGGGAAATTTTATTATAAGCAAGAATCTTGTATCTTCCACATGGCAAAGACTTCATTTTGTAAAGCAGAAAATGCAGCTATTTGTAAATTGTTTATAAACTGATATTAACAGAGTACATCCTATGTATTAATTCATATGCTAAATTACTGGAGCAGTGTCCAAAGTGTGTTAGTGCTGTGAGAGAGCTTGGAAATAGCATTTTATTGTAATTATTAATCTGCATACTGGAGTCTTTTTTTTTTCCTGATCTGAAAAATTTACTGACTAATTTGTAAAGCAGATAAATGGATGTGAAAGCATATGGAAGTTACTAAATATCTTTCTATTTTAATGTGGTAGTGCTATCGACATTTCAGCAAACTAGACAGTTTGGTATTTCAAATACTTGTAAGTCAGGGAATCAGTTCAGAACGGTAGTTGCCATTTTTATTTTAAAGCAATGCTGTCAAAAAGAAAAAATTCTGTTTCAAGTTAGGATTCCGTTCTTTCAATCTATGCTGCCTCATAAGACACTTGGTACATCTGTAAGGATCTGCTAACTCCAAGAAAAACAGTTTGAGGTTCTTTTATAAAATAAGAATAGCCAGGTTAAAGCAAGAATTTGTTTCTTATTTGATGATCAAATATTGCCTAATTGCTATATACATTATTGACTCTATATAATAAGATGTTGATACAGAACTCCATTTTGATTGCTGTTCAGTCATCCAGCCCCTCTTAACAGGGAAAGTAGTTTCTCTCTTTATTATGGTAGCATATGTGGTATTTGGTAGCTTATGTGATACAGTCTGATTCCAGTCTATTTCTCTTGGTTCCTTGCAGAGGGTTTGCACATCATAGCTTTCTTGGCTGATTTATCAGAAGCTAAAGGTAAACCTGGCAACCTGATCTAAGCTCATTCCCAGTGGAGTTTTTTTGCATTAGGCCTTCTTTTGGGAAAAAGAGGAGGGCTTTACTGCCATTATAGTTTGGAGAGTCTTGGGGGTGCTGGTTCTCTTAGCTGTCCATCAGTTGTATAAATTCTGAGACAGCAAGAGTGGCCAGAGCTTTTCATCCACTGTTTTTTTACAAGCTCCAAATTCACCGATGTCTTCTAGAAATGTCATCGTGACCAACAGTACAGTTTTGGAAATTTCAACAAGAGATACAGAATGTGCGTCCAACTGAGATTTTTGCCGTGCCTCTCCCAAGCTCTTAGATTACTTACTGTGTACGGTAGCTGGGAGAGTTCCAGTCTGGACTCAGCTAATTGCTGTCTCTATAGTACTTTGTCTAATGATGTCCTTTCCAAGCCTTTTTCTTGTTGAGGACAAAGAAATGTATGCTCTGTAATGTTACCTTATTAAAACCTGAGGATGAATCCAGATATTCATACCTCTAAGTTTACAGTCTGACACTGCATTTTATTTAGTGTGAAAACCTTTTTAGTTATGTCCATCATGACAAGAAAACCAAAACATCTGTTAAGATTTCTGTGATTATCTAAAACTGAGATTGACATCTAGTGGAGGGGCCTGCAGGTGTGTGGGTAGAATTGGCAGGTGAACAACACATTGCAGAATGGGTGTGTATGTATGTGTGTGTGCATCCATGAACAACAAACTAGCTGGAGTCTAATTTCAGTGAATGACTAGAACAAACAGATAATTTTGTACAACAGCAAAATGTTATAAGCAATGTTTCTTGTGCTGCCTTCATTACATCCTTACATACTTTTTCCCCCTGCCATTGCTCTAATACCTACTACCTACTTAACAAGGCATACAAAGTGGTCCTTTTCTGGGATGGCGCAGTCACCGGAGTGACACATCTGCTTGGGCATTGAGGAGCGTGTCAAGGCCTTGCACCTACTCTGAAGCTCTGTGCAGGCTGAGGCCTCCATCCCTCCATGGCTGAAACATTAGAATTTGCATTAAGGTCTTGAACCACTTTGGAAAATTTCAGAATCTTTTATTAAAATATTTGATAGACCTTTTTCCTTTGAAATGGCCAAAAACATTATGGCAAGTTTATGGTATGTTTTTTGTATGTTACTAATTTTTAAAATTAGTAAGATTTGGAGATTTGATTGCTTGCTATTAGTTCCATAAATCAGTTAATATAGAAATTTTCTTCCCTGACATACTCTTGTTAGTCTAACCAGAAAGGAGAGTGGAAGCCCTTGAAAGGAATGACCTTCCTGGGAATCATCCAAGAGAAAGAATGTAACTTCCTGGCTTTAGTGAGAGAGAATTGTCACCTCTTTCTCTATCATAATGTCTTTCCTCGCTAGATTCTGCCATGATAAAAAAACAAACCACCACCACCAAAACCAACCACCAACCCAACCCCGCTGCCCCAGGGGCTTGACTGAATAGTGTCTTTTGGAAGTTAGCATATTGAAGATTTTTCTGTCCCTATGTACTGCAGGGTGCCCGTAAGATTGTAGTCTTTTTTTGGTGAAACAACAGCAGGTTAGGATTATGAGCAGTGCTTATCGGCTCGTGGTGGAAAACTGGGAGATGAATTCGGATGACCTGTTGGGTAAAAAAACCCTACCAAATACTCTTCTAACTAGTTTTAGGTATTGTTTTATTTGTAGCATGTTTTTACGTGTAGTTTAGTAAGACTGGTTTATTACATGTGCCTGTATGTTATTTGGGTGTGTTCTTACTGCGGTTTGAATGTTTTTAATGTCTTCCTCCTCATTCTCTCAGCGTAACAGATAATAGGAATCTGTAATACTTGAAATACACTGATCTGTGGCTTCCTGGTGGGAAATGAGATGAGTCACCAGTAACTAAAACCAACAGCTATTATGTCCCTGGATTCAAATTTGTTCCTCTCCGTCTAATTGTTCAAGTACTTCCTTTCTCCACTGGCTTCCTCTCTAGCAGTGTGGCACATCTTGTGGACTGCAAGACTGGGAAGGAAGAGGTGATGGCAGCGACAGCGTATGTAACAAGCCCAGAGAAGGGGCCCTACCAGTGATGATGGATATAGACACTCAGACCACGTGCTTCACCAGGTTGTGTATCTCCTACCATACCTAATAGCATGATTGGGCCAAGTATTTATTATAGAATCAGCAGAGAACCTGTCTCCCAGGTTTCCTTGGTCTTGCATTGGGGTTTGGGACATGGCAGGGGTGAGTGGCTGCTCCTGTTGTTAAGCTACACCCTTAGGAACACAGCACCATGTTGTCTACCAGTAACATTGAAATAATTTTTATTACTGGATGAATGATAAAGTAGTAAAAAAAAAAAAAACAAAAAAACCCCAAACCCAACAGTCCAAATATTAACTATATCATTACTAGGTTTAGAGAGGAGGATAAAGAAAAGAAAGAAAATCATACACAGATCTGCCTATACCTTAAATCAATTATAAGAACTTTCTCTTATTTATCCAGAAAACAAACTGTCAGGATGCCTATGCAACCTCATGGATATGAAAACACAATATTGTGATACTGTGAGTATTGCTTTCACTGAAGAGGTGGTTTGTTCTTTGTGGTGTTTTTTTTAGTTTTGTTTGTTTGTTTTTTGTTGTTGTGTGTGGTTGGTTTTTGTTTGTTTTTTTTTTTTTTTTAAGATAAGTTTCTTCATATAACCAAACTCTCTCTGGGATTCTCTTTAGAGTGAAACCTCTACACAGCTCCAAGATCTCCTATGATTTATAACTTTATCAGGGGATAAATGTTAACATTCCTCTTAGACTGTCTCAGTTTAAGCTTCAGAAATACCAACATTCTTCAGACATGTTTAAGTGGAGCCAGACACTGAACAGAACTTGTAATGGTAATTTTGGTGATTAAAAGGTAAAGGAATTTATATATTAGAGGAATTGTTGTCCTCTGGCAGGTTCCAGTATATTAGGTTGCAGATTGTCTCTTCCAGAGACATCTTGGATAGGAACAAGAGTACCAGCAGTATCGAGTGTTCTCTGCGTTTCACTTTCCAGACATGGATCCATACACAGTGCTTTCTGAGCATCTACAGGAGTCTGTGCATTTTCACTGGTTTTTGCTGTCCTCCTTTGACATGCCCAAAATATCCCAAATTGCTGCCAGGCAAATTTTTCCACTCGAGAGATATTGTATAGAAATAATTTGTTACTTGATAGGTGATGTTGTTATGCTTTACAAAGTTTTCCATGGGTTAGGGATATTCCTGTGCACATGGCAAGAATCTCTGACGGAAGTGAATGACTTCTTGTTTTCCTTGAGAAGTCATTGAAGGGAACACAGCTGAAGCATGTCAAACTCATTTGTTATGAAGCTTATACAGATTACTGGGGCACTCTTGGAAATGGAGCACTTGACTCTTGATGGCTAACTATAGAG
The DNA here is from genome assembly GCA_013401315.1 of Balaeniceps rex. Lineage (NCBI taxonomy): Eukaryota > Metazoa > Chordata > Aves > Pelecaniformes > Balaenicipitidae > Balaeniceps > Balaeniceps rex. Next base: position 50,663 of record VYZW01032396.1, on the reverse strand, counting down.
CAAACTTGAAATCAAGGTTCTCCCAATTTGTCAGATTATAAATAAATCATAAGTACCAATTTATGGATTATAAATAGTTGATTATGGTGATTATTAACCCTGTGACCTTTTGATGATTTTTGCAGCTTTGAGGACAAGTAGCCCCAATAGATCATCCAGCTTACTCTTATTTCCTGTATGTTTGATGTTCCTTTGGCTCCTTGCGGCTTAATCCAAAACATGTTTGCTAAAATCATCTTTCACTGTTAATCTGGCTGTTTCTCTGTTTTGGAACTATTCCACTGGTTCCCCGTTTTCCGTCACATCCAGTCACCCGTGGCACAAACTGCAGGCAGTCACCTCCATGATCTTCATAGCTTGGCACTCTTAACTGTGGGTTGGCAGATTCCTGGCTCCTTCAGACAGACTTGCATCTTCCTTCCAACTTGCAACTAGAGAGAGGTGAGGCAAGAAGGGAAGCACATTTGAGTCAAAAGTGCACATGCTTAAAGCTAGCAACCTTTACAATTCATGTTACCTATTCCCTGCTATTTCTTCTATTCATTCTTAGGGTCACAGGTACAACTGGGAAGAGAAAAGTCTTCAGAGGGCGAATGTGGACTGAGGCAGATGGTGTGATTTAACAGAAGTAGGTATATAGATTTTTTTTTTTTTTCTGTGGGAATAGTGTCCATAAATATTTCTACATTTAAATGTGTAATCACAACTTCCAGTTGTTACACTTGTTCTCAACTGGCTTGGGCATAGCTGGGATTAAGGTAACCTATTTACTTAATGATCCATATTACAGCCCTACATCCTGAAGGATATTCAGAGAGATGGGGAGACTGATGGCAAGGGAAAGCTTGATGGCTTTATATGGGACTATTACTGAATCTGAAATGGACAGCATCTGCAAGTAAACACAGGCAGGGCAGAAGCCTGCCTTGGGTTCATGCCTGCTGGGCCATGACTAGAACTGGGTTTTCCCGTCTTGCAACATTTTTTGAAATGTCAAAAAAATCCTCATTCTTCATGGGACAAAGTGTACTTTTTTTGCGCCGTCCCGCCGTCCCCTCCCCCCCCCAGCCGATCCCGTCCCTGACAGAGGTGCGGAGGCAGGGGACGCCTCCGGGCCGGTAGGTGCCCGCCTGGCCCTGTGCCTGACGGGGCTGCCCCCGTGGGGGCCGCCGGCGAGGCGCGGGGCCCCTCTCCCGGCGGGGGTGTGCGGAGGGGCGCGGCCGGGCCCCACGGGCGGCTCGGGTGCTGCCTCCTCGCCCCACGTTTCACCTCGACCCGTGCCCCTTTCTGCGCCCCCAGGGCCTCGCTGGCAACCGGCGCAGCGGCACGGGAGAAGCGGGCCTTTCCCTACAGAAGCGGCAGCGACTCCTCGATAGAGACGCCCTGCTGAAGTGTCGGGCGCCCTCCTTGCCCCGTCGCTCTTGGGATCCCGATCCTGGCGCTGGCCCCGGCCTCGCCGCCGCCGCGCACAGCCGCCCGGCAGGTGTCAGTGTGGGCTACGGAGCTGGGCGGGAGCGCGGAGGGGAGGGGAGGGGAGGGAGCGCCGCCGCCCCGCCCCCGTCCCCGTTCCC
>VYZW01032396.1:0-31627 GCA_013401315.1 Balaeniceps rex | reverse complement strand
GTTGTTCTGATGCTTCATTCTGTTCTGTTGCTTCATTCCTCTTCATATTTATTTTACCTTGTAAGAGTATATATTCCTGTGTAGAAGATGGGGTATCTTCTTGGTTGGTCTCAGCTATTGAATGTGGTTTGTCTGACTCGATTGCTAGCAATATTAATCTTCTTTTCTTCATTTCTTACATGTACAGGTACTATGCAAGATCCTCATTATTTTTGTATTTTTTTGTATCTCCTACTGCTGATTTCCCAGTTTTGTTTACCTGCTGCTAATCCTATGTAGTTTAACACTTCCTTAAAATGGAAGAAGACTTACACAGAAACCTAATAATTTTGAACCTACTCTATGTTTCCGTTCACTTTTAATTCAGGCTAATAATAAACAAAATGAGGTTTTGCTTCTGAAGACCATAGTACTGGCTATGTCAATTCTTCTTCCCATTAGCCAAGTGTTTTCCTTCTTCCAGCACTTCATATGTGTTGATGCGTGTATGATTTTCCTGTCGTTAAATGTTCCTGGCCAGTTACGCAGAAGTGCTGTGTTACAAAAGAAGATTACGTGCTTGACTTCTGCTGAAGTAATTAACATAAAATTGGACTGTCTTCTCCAATTTAGTTTATGTATACTAAGATAGCTTTGTAACGCATACTGACTGGAAAAAAGGGGATGCAGGATGGTGGTACATCTTCCTGGAGTAATTTCTGGAATGCTGTTTCTTGGGTCTCACAGTGACAGAGTTTTAAGTCCTTGTCTTTGTATTCGGATGTTCAGAATAGGAGGGGAAAAAAAAAAAGGACATACACAAATACTTGGCTTTGGAAAGTCCTTATGCTTCATGCTGAGTGGTTTCTGTTTGGCACTATTTTGTGTTATAATCTTTACGCTACTTAAGTTTAAAGAAGAAGGCTTAGAAAATAAGTGAAAAAGAAGAGTGTCTTTGACCTTCACCTTTAAAGTTTCTTCTGTGAGCTTGAATGTGTGATAGGCTTGAATGTTGTAAGAGCCAGCAGGCTTACTTCCACATTGCTCAGCTGGCAATACACAATTAAGCATGGACACAATATCTAACTTCAGTAGTGCAACAGCCTGTAGTGAGTTATCACATCAAAGTCTGACCCACTAGAAATGATAGATGATACGAAACCACTCACTTGATTTAAAGTACTTGCTATTTAGGTCTGCCGAAGCAGTTAGGCACCTTTTTAATTTCTGTTTAGCTGTCTGATTGCTGACACGGCATAAATTTTTTTGTTCAAGGTTTTTCATATCAAAATAAATTATATGCTACAGGATGCATTCATTTTGTGAACGTCACTTTTACAGTCAAAACCTTATATGCTGCTGGATAAACAAGTCATGTTGTGATTAGGTATGTCTTTTTTCAGCAAAACTATCTCAGAATGTAAAACCATCAGATTAATTAGAGTTTGATATAAGTGGAATGAGTATCATTGTGCAATCTGCTCTGCACTGTTTTTCTGCCTATGCTATGAACACTGTATTCCCTTTGTAGTGTCAAATGGTCCTGCAAAGAGCTGACCATGAAGTATTTTTTTGCATTTTTTTTTTATTAAGAATTTTTTTGAGCAATTATTAATGATGATGCTTGTCTGAAAACATTGGTTTATCTGTTAATGTTAAATTAAAAAAAGGTTACAGATGTTATTCATGTTTTTCGTCTTGTTTTTAGATAGCCTGTAAAAGGTAAATAGTACAAATACAATACCCCATAAAATTGAAAGTTACTGGTAAAATGGGGTAGAGTAATATGGATAATGCAAAACCCAAACCTGCTTATAATGCATATAAATGTGTTAATTAGCTTTACAGATGTGTTTTCCTTGGTCTAGAACCTTTAAAATGAAGCTAGCATATAGAAAACTTGAATTGAAAGTTCTTTAATGTTTGAAATTTAGTATGAGCTAGAGCAAGGACTTAAAAAAAACAAACCATGAAGTATATATTGCAGAGGCTTGTAATAATTTTACAAAAAATTCAGTTATTCTTTTTCTTCTCTTTGCATGAGCAGCTGTTAGATTTGTGCCATCTCAAATGTTTAAGGAAGGAACAAGACTCCATTTCCTGTCTTATTTTGCACGCTCTTGCTCCATACGTTATTTAATTAGACTAGCTGGTGTAGAGGACCATCTGCCATCCAGAACCACCAAGATGACTTCTAGACCTTCTTGTTACTGTTAATTTAATTTTCCTCTCACTGCTGTTCAGACTACTTTTCCATCCATTTCCACAAACTTTGGAAATCTTAGCTTAGTAAGAGTTTCCTGGGTGCCAGGTGTTAATTTGACTTTGTGAGTATTCAAGTAGCCTTCTTGAGTTAGGTCACTTTTGGGCTCTGTAAGGGATGTAGAGGCTTTATGTCATCCTCCTGGCGCAAGAAACCTTGCCAAGGTGGCAGAAAAGTGGCAAACTTTGCCACCTGTTCGCCACCAACATTGGTCTCACTTGCATTAAAAGCTGCAAAGGCGGACAGGCATGAATTGTAAATGGACAACGCTGCTTATTTCACATCAAGAGATCAGTTTGGTCTTGTGGTTTGAATTCTGTATTTAAAAAAAACCCCAAAACTCCTCAACAGCCTCTTCCTGTCCCAAACTCCAAGTTAACAGTTGTCATGAAAAAGGGGAAAGTAGAAGAGAAGGAAATGTGTTTATAAACCGATACACAGTGGTGTGTTTTCCCTGATCAGTACTTTTTTAGGTTTTTTATTTTAATTTTTTATAAAACATTATTTTCCTCCCTCCCCAGTTCTGCTCAATGTATTGGATGATTGAGCTTAAATTAGGTATTTCCTGTATATGATTTTCAGGAAAGCAAATTTACTGGTCCCAACTCTGCAGTCCTGCGCTGATGTTGATGGCTGTCTGTGCTCACTGGCAACAGTACTGTTCACAAGCAAGATTATAACCAGGAAAACGTGTTGACTACTCTCAAGACAGATTCTCCTTTTCTATCTAAGTCTGTGTTCGTAACTGAAAATGTGGGATATGTTCAAATTTGAACTTCTGTTCATGTCTCTGACAGGAAAAATGTCTTTATGTTTTAAGTTAGTGCATGTTGTGTCTGTGCGAATGCAGGTCCTCTTGATGTGAGGAGAGTTATTGAACACATCAAGATTTGCTCGCTATAAAGCTTTAGGAATGCTCACCTTGGTATTTTATGTTTTGGAGTGTGCATAAGAAAAAAAGTAATCTGCTTTAGCTTAAGGTTAGTAGCCTGTGTAGAAGGATCCCGGCAGCTAGACACAACCTTTTGATTGTGGCTGTTTGAAAGAGAAATGTTAGCAGTGTAATTTTAGCAGTGTGCACGGATCTGTGGTGATTTGCTTGTATTTTATGCCAGATACAGAAAAAGACGGTTAACTTACAGACTTTCAAAAAGAAAGATTCTTCTTTTCTAAAACCAGGACCAGAAGGACATTAGTACAATGTGACAATTTTGCTTATTGCTCACGCTTAGGAATCAGTATATTTTGAGCATCTAATAACTTGGTCGTATTGTTAGGAATAAAAAACTGTGCAATGTCAAATGCTGAAATTTTGACTTTTTTATGATGCCTACAATGTATTAACAAAGATATTGAAAGAAGCAATGACTTTTAACTAAAAAAAAATAGAAAAAAGATACTCTTTAAGTCTTAGTATGAAATGATAATTAAAAACAACCCAGGCAACTGTAACCTTCCTTCATGATGTGTAGAGTTCAGACGGTGGTTGGAAGTAAATGTGTAAACTTAAAGGAAAAGAAACATATCTGAATAGACTATCAATGACGCTGTTTAATGCAAACGAAATGATTCGTTTAGACATTATAGGAGTTACTTTGCCACATGTTGAAAATAACCTGCAAGATAAAAATAAAACATAGTACTTAAAATGGAGAGGCCAGAAGATTTAATCAAGAAGATCTAAATTTGACAAATGGGTGCCTGGTGCCTTGACTGAGCTGAGGAGCTGTTTCAAAATAGGGATGCAGGCAACAGTACTCTCGTATCCCTGAAAATGCAAATTCAGCAAAAATGCCTGTTGCTCAAGAGGACTGCTTCCAATTTGCCAGACACCTTCCCCACATATCCCTCAGTACGGCGTACTGAGGAGGTTATTTGTACATCGATGTTCTTTTCTTCTGTTCTCTACTTGCTTTTGCTTCTCCACTTCTTTATCTTGCTGCCAGTGAGCTATTCTGGTTTCCTGCAAACTGAGTTAACAAGAGCTAATATTCATAGTTTCAGGTAGCTTACTTCCATCTCTTCTGACTAAATACTTGTAAGTATTTATGAAGCGTTCCATCAGAAGGGAAGGATTGCATCTGAGGTTGGGGTTTAGGGTACAGTTGCTTTCTGTAAGTTGAGCGTATATTAGAGAGGCAAAGAGATAAAAGGCAGAAGATGACTGTGTAGGGGGAGTGTATATGCATGGATATATACGTTATATATAAAGAAAAAATTAGTCACATGGATCTTTAAAATGAAGTGACTAATGATAACTGACTCTATATCCTTCAGAGCATTCCGTGCGCAGTTACCCCTGAATATCCTTCCTTCCGTCCTTTTCTGTTCTCCTATGTTGAATGAATACCAGTGGCGTGGGAAAAATGCTTTGGGTAGACTGTTATGCAGTTGTTTCACCCTATGGCTCATGTAAACCTGAAGATGATTGGAAAGAAGGAGCGGATTACATAGCTACCTTCCAAGGAGCTGTGTGTTGTTTTGTCTGTATACATGAGAACAGTTACACAGTGAAGAGTCCGAGTCTGGGGCTGTAAAGAGGATAGCCACGTTATTTTATTATGTTGGTCTACTGTTTTGTTTTTTTTTTTTTTAAATACAAAATACTTATTTTGAGAGAAAAATAGAGTATAAGGAAAACAGATGTAATCCTAAGGTACTTGGTTTTACAAAAACTAAACTGCATATTGGCAGGCTTTCTTAATGGTGACTTGTGGACATATAGGAACCTGGTGAGTTACAGATTTTTGGGTGTGACTCATGTTGCATTATGTTTATTGCTATCATGCTTACATCACATAGTCAAAAAAAAGTCTAGGTATCCATTCACTTTCTCTCACGCTATGAGGCTTGACCTAATTTCTGGGAGCATGTTCCTGTTTTCCCTGCATTGCTGCATGGGATATGCTGGGTACCTAACTGCTGTGTTCCTTTGACTTCCATGTCTTTGGTAATATGAATTCATTGCACTATGATGTTTTTGGGGTGTTTTTGCCATATCCTAAAATATCTCTGATATGTAAAATCCAATTTTTCTCTATTGAAACATACACATTCATCAGTTACGTTACACATATCGTACTCTACTTTGGAGTGGCCATTGTAACGTACTGCACAGAAGCCAGGCAGGGCAGCAGATCTTGTGTAAGGTGGACTGCTCCTTGAATCCTTCAGTTTCTACCAGGTGGATGCGATCTTTTAGAAATATCTGATCTCCTTGTGTTTGATTGCCATTGTTCTGGTGACAGCCCGACCCTGTCCTAAGGAGATACTCTTATTTCCTGGCTATAGACGAGGCCAATCTGGTGAACTTTTGATATTGACTGTGACATTTTGCGTACAATTAAAGCATTCTGTAGAGGTGGAGACAGTTGTCTTGACAACTAAACTCCAGCTAATAATAGATAACTAAAGAAACCACAAGTCCAAATATATCATAATTCTTACAAAATTCAAACTTGTTCCTGAGTTTGAGAGCTGATCTCAAGACAAATGTGTTTGTGGTTTAGATCTGTAGCATAAAGAGCTCAGACTTCACTGTGGCACAATAGTTTTGTAGTAGAGTTCGTCTGTATCTATTTTAGATGCTGGTTTTTCTCTGATAAAATGTTTTCTGCGCTAGTTTTCTGCAAAGATGACTGTTGATTTGCACTGTAATGGCTCTTCCTTACGTTTCAGTGAGTTAAAATTTCAAAGGTGTGTTGCAGTTTGGGAATTATCGTGTCAATCCAACGTACTGTGTATGCTTCAGAAGAACCCTGGCTTTCACTTGGAGAGCCAAGTAATAGATTCATTGTGATTTTTGTCCTCCACTAGAAGATTAATAATTTCCTTCTCCTCTGTCATTTACTCCCTTAACCATTTTGAAGTTGAATTTCCAATATGATTTGTTTTGTGGTTGGGAGTTCATAGAGTAGAAGCAATGGCATGTAATGTGACAGTTGGAAACACTGGAAAAACTGTTTCTCCTTCATCCATTTAGTTAAATTTTACTGTTTAACTTTGTTTTTTTTCCGTGGGATCATTCCAGTTCTTCTTAAGATGAAAGGAACTTACCCAGTCTTCATTAGCTTGCACTTAGCACGTAGTGGCAAGTGCTTATATACTACAGTAATATGAACAATATACAAACTTTTATGAAACAGAATATTAGACTTTTATCTACTTTTCTTTTTTCCCCTTTTTTTCTTCTTTTTTTATTTTTTTATTTTTTTCCAGAAGAGCCAGATAGCTCCCCAGCATTTCTGCTGTTATAATAGTTCTTCCCAGAGCAGGGTATGATTAGACCTCAAAACTTGGAACTTAAGTTCTGATCCTCATTCTGAGGAGGAACAGCAGTTCTGGCTCAGCATTAAGTTGTTCCTCTGGGTGTGGGGTGCTTTAGAGGAGGTAGCATGAAGAATTTTTATCAGAAATCACATGTAAATGCCGTGTTCTGTTACAGCACAAAAAACCGGGAAGAGTCTGAGTTACCTCCAGCACGTTTTCTGGAGCGGAGAGAAAGAACTGTTAAACAACAGTAAAGACACCCTCTGTAGTGAGGGCCTCTGTGGGACTGCATTTTGGAGTGGGAGTTAGTGTAAATGAATTTGGACAAGCTCACTTGTTGTGGTTCCATCTGTGGTTTTAAAAGAGAGATTTAACAGTGGGTTCTATTTTTTTAACTATTTGTGAAAGAAATTTTAAATTGTGTTTAAAATCACATATGCTGGTAACATTACTACTCTGCTGGAACTGTGAAAGATCAGCTCTGAGAGAGGCCCTTTTATTATAGAATGCCTTTGTTCAGAAATACATCATTCATCTACCACATAACACTGGAGATGATTGGGGTGTGATCTGACACTGTAACCTGTGTTCGCCTCGGACTAGATGCCCCCCCCTTGCTCTCCAACCCTCTTTTCATTCTGTTGCCTTCTGCAGGAGGCATCTTGAATAACTGATTTATGCCTTGGATGCAATCTGATGAACTCTTTGTTTGTGGTGTACTCTGCTGAACCTGGAAGGGAAGACTCTTCTGTAAAACTGCCGTTGTCCGGAGAAGTAGCCCAGTGTGAATTTTCTAATCTGTAGCAGTATGAACAATCACTACAGATTATTTTACATAAAATTGCAGAGACGGGAGGTGCTTTGGGGATGTGCTTCTCAGACTGTGATGTCCTCTCTCATTTAAATTCATGGTAGAAAGATAACAGTTTTCCTCATATTTTCTTGAATTCTATTTAAGATATCTTCAGATATCTTAAATCTGGCAATGTTATGAAGAGAAAGCCAATAGTCAAGACTATTAAGCTGATGATAAGAGGTGGAGGTTTTGAGTTTCCATTCTTTTATTTCTGGAGGATAACCTTAATGTTATGTACTCCCCCCCATCTCATTTTATACCTTGAGGTATTAGACTTGTATCAGTTACTGTTGTTTTTCACTGCCTGAAGTATGGACATTGGTGTTTTTGTGACTTCTCAGATGGAGGTGGAGCTCTGTCCTTCGGCTGCCTGCTTCCAACACTGACCACTGTGTTTAGAATCTGCCTCGAGAAATTCTTACAGGAGAGAATCCTCTCAAGTTTGCGTTTAACCAGGAAAGAAGAGTTGTATGCTTGCTTTCCCTTTTCTTTGAACAGCTGTAAAAGTAGGCATTCAACAGAAGTTAGAGGAACTGTCTCTGTCTTGAATGGAACTTTTCATCTTTCATTTTTGTAGGTGATTTTTTTGGACTATCATGATACATAAGGCCTTAGTGTCTTAATAAAGGTAGCTAAGTTGTATGGACAAAGAACTTAAGTCTTCTGGGTTATGCTTAATACTTTAGTTTATATGCCTTTATGACTAGTATCAATCAGTTTGACAGAATACTTCTCAGATGAAAAGTGGCTATAATAATAACTTGCACAAAACACTTTGTGGTGATCTCCAGGAGCAAAAAATGCCAAAATATAACACTGTATTAAATATAAATTAGTATAAAGGGAAAAACATATACTCAAATTATAATAGACTGAGGATCTGTAGCTGAGGTTGCCTGCTGCTTTCAGTTAGGTAAGACTATTTCAGTTGTTTGTAACTTTCTCAAATGTGAGCCACTGGAGCTGAAATTTTCCCTGCTGATTATCTGCTTTGGACTGATTATTTTGGGCTGGAAAGCATTTCAGGTGCAGCAAATCAGTTGAAGTATTTCTGAGCATGAATTTATGAAAGATGGTGGTCACTGTTGTCTCGGTGGGAAGGTCTCACCCATTTGCGACAGTCTCTCTGGAAGGGGGACTTGACAGTTGGTGGTTGACCATTGCTGGAGCTGTGCCACTACAGCTGTTTGTGCCGCTGTGCTTTAAAGCGGGTTGCTGAAAGGGTCTGGATTTAGGCTAACCCTCTGAGTGGGAATAGCAAGGGAATTACTGTTAATGCAGATCGTTTCAGCCGTCCAGTCTGATTGCAGCCCTGCAAGCAGTTGTGGAGGCACAACGGGAGTGGGGTAAGAAGAGGGAGGGTCAGCAATCTGTGGGCTGCGAATGGAGTGGCTGGCTGGGGTGGCAATCTCTCAGGCAAGCTCTGCTGCTAAAGCCAGTCTTCCATCTAGCAGGGGTACCATGTTATGTTTTACTCAGAAGTATCTTGTTTAAGAGAATAAACTGTGCTTAAATGATAATTCCTTGATAGGTTGAATCTCAGTGTCAGCACTTTGGGAGCACATATGTATGTGCTCTGTGATCTTGGTCTTCCCCAGATGTATGTGAATACAGAGGACTCGTTTGTTTGGGGAAAATGCCTCTTCAGGGGTCCTAAGTCCTGTCTGCATGTAAAAAACTGCAGGAGGTAGCAGGAGGAATTTATAAGAAAAATAACAAGAAAAAAACTATTTAGAAACAAGGAGCCTCTATAAATGACCCAGTATGGGACCAGTATTATAAAAATGGTTGTTTAATTGTGTCAGCAAGTGGAAGTAGCTGGATTTGGGAGTGAGTCAAGGGAAGGGTGATGTGGGTGAATGGGTGATGTGAAGAATAACTATGGAAAAATGACTTTCCTTACCATATTGCATGACAGCAATGAATGGCATTTCTTTGTAACTGACTTAAAAACAGATGAAGAAAACATCCCCTTTGGTTGGAGTTGATCTACATGGTGCTGGTCATTGACTTCAGTGAGGCCAGGCTTCCATGTAGGTACTTAGGGTGCAGCTGATAAGATACATAGCTTCTAACTCTTTTCCTCCTACGCAATTTGTCAACATTATGCTGCAGGTTCTTGTAGGGGAACTGTAGATTGCCAGGGGGCTTGGAAGACCTGCAGAATCCAGAAATCCCTGGATTTCTGTGTTTAACAAAGGAAATGGCTAGGCAAGTAGAATTATTTCACTTCAAGCCATCAGGCTAAATATAGAAATATGCATTGTCTGAGAGTTAGGCCAAGGAAGAAAAAAAACCCCAAACAGGTTGCTGTAAAGTTAGCCAGTAACCTGTGCGATTGCTCCCAGTAAATAACAACAACATATGCTGTCATATAAAAAGTGGAAATGGATCTGGAACGGCTGGTTGGAGCAGACTTCTGTCCATCTGTCACACAGGCTAATAAGTAACTTGTCTTTGTTCTCGTGTTTAGTAAGGGTGACCCCATCAAAATGTCAATAAATATTGTTAGGAATAGAGAGGACCCATGTGGTTTTGGATGGATCAGAGCCAGTGGCGTGTCTCCATCTTCTGTAATTGTAACGGAGAGAAACGGAATACTGAAATACAAACAAAGTTCTAAAACACCTTTTGGATACTGACTTAAAATACAGTTTCATGTTAAGGTCGTGGTTTTTTGATGTAGATGCAATGCAGAGAGGAGCTGACCGTCTCAGAGTTGCACTCCCTTGCTTGGATTGAAAAGTGCCTACCCACCCTGCAGCTCGTGTTTGCAGCAGCCACCACTGTGTAAAAGTGCCTCTTTCAGATTTGTGCAGCTCAGCTTTTTGTCTTTAACCGTACTCAGTCATGTGCTGGTCACTTCAAATTTATTTTTCCGTGCTAATAAAGTACACTAATTTTTAAGTATTAAAACTGTGTTTGCTGTAATGCAGCCTATGGTAATTTCTTGGCCCTCTGATATCTAATCTGTATTTCCATTAGAAATTTTGTGTCCTGTGCATTCTATTTTTTTATTCCACTGCGTTCCAGTACTTGTGTAGTCTTTTCATTGAAAGTGTCTGAAGCACCAGGATTCTTGTTCACATGCTGCTTCCTATGATGAGCTGTGTAAAGCAACACCTGTGCTTACAGACAGAGCCTCCGAAAGAATATGGGGTGCGTCTGCCTCCCTGCTTATCTCAGCTTGCTTTTCTTCGCCCTTATGTGCTTAAGGTCTGTCTTCTAGTGCCAGTTTGCAGCCTGCACTAGCAACTCGGTGAACCTGGGGTCAGTCTCTGAGATACTCCACAGTGACTTGTCAATGACTAAGAATCAGTCAGGTTCATTCTGCGGTTGGTGAAACGTGAGGTGGTAACATCTGGAGAGAGCGAGCATGGAGCTGCTGTGTATGGTAAGGACTAGAGAGGAGGAGCAAGTGGAGGGAAAATGAACAGAGCAGAGCAGGGAAGAGATTGACCGAGAGAGTGCTGAAGGTCTGAGGTGGATGTGGGAGAAACCGATGGATAAACCAAAAATGGAACACAGGAGCGTTGAATTATGACTGAAAAAGTGTAGATACTATTAAAAAATACCCAGAAATGGCAGTGAGGAGTTCTGTTACATTTTAGTTGTTTTTAATTCTTCTCACTTTCCAAGTCAAGAAATTTGGTTATAGCTGAATTTTACCTGCAGTTTACTTACATCCAGCCCAGGCCTGAAAACTCTCGCCTTATATCTGATGTCTTGCACACTTTGAGGCAGACTCACAAATGCATTGAGGTATAGTGCTCTGGACTCTTAGCTGCTTGTTTCTGGGGTGGATGTTGTACACGAATGTTAGTTCGCCAGAGCATTTTGTTCCCTCTGCAATGAAGTGGGAGAATTAAACATGAAAATGGAATTCACAGCAGTCAGTGCTATGGCTGTGAAGCAGCAAGTAAAAAAAAAAACACCTGAAGAGGGGTGTTTTCATTTTGTCCAACAAATGTTGGACGTTTGCAAAACACAATGCCAAAAGCAGGAGTCTTGGTGAGAAGGACCACACTGGGGGAGTCTTCTCCAGCGGTGGGTGTCCTCGCAGGCTGCCCCTCCTTTCCTCTGCTTGTGGCTCTTGTGTCAATTTAAAGAGGAAGGCTGGAGAGCCCTTCTCCGAGGCTTGTCTTTACATTGTTCATTAAGGTACTTTCCTAAAAAGTAAGATTGGGCTTTAGGACTTGAATTTTGCAGAACTTTAATTGCCCTTTGATTGAATGGCTCTGGTCATTAGTGCAAATGTAATGGGTTAATGTTCTTTGAGGCTAAAACTCAAAGAATAGCCATGGTGGGAGAACAGTTGTCGTGCTGTAGACAGACTGCTGCTTGTCTTGTCAGCCTCTGATGTAACTTAATTAATTGTAGTGGAATTACTCCTGATGTATAATTAAGTGAGAAGGAAATTGAACTGGACAACGTGAGAAGCTCCCTGTGTTGTTGCTTATCATTTTGAAGAGAAATGGAAGAGTTCACATTTCATTACTGCCAGTCTGTCACCTTGAACATTAAATCCTCCTAACTAAGCACTGTTTCAGAAAAAAAGTTGCTAAGTGCAGTGTGTAGGTTCAAGTTTACTTTTTCTTTAGCTAGTTACTCAAGAATGTTATAATCTTAGGAGGATACCAAAAACTGAGTTGCAAGGTTGGTTTTTTTTTTTTCCTTTTTTTCTTTTTAAGACATACTGTGCTAATATCCTGCAGTACCGCCACGTAAACCTGCAGTTAATCACTGCGGGATCCTCACTGGCGGGGAGATCATACCAAAGCCCTGCCTACTGACATACCTTGTCTGCCTTCTGACTTTTGGATTTGTTTTATCATACAGGGAGACCGTGTTTCATGTTTCACTGGGTAAGATTCTTCTTTTCATAAGATTTTCAGCAGATCTTTTGCTACTTATGTAAAGAGTCACACCACAAGAACTACCAGTGTGAGGACTTCCACACCAGTGTAGCGAGGTGGTGGTTGTATTAACTGTGGGAAATCGCAACCATTTCTGGGGTCCCTGGTTGGGTACATGGTCTTTACAGGAGCAGTGCAGCTCTGAAAGTGGAAGCCTGTCATGCACATTTGAACTTAAATATAAAGTGTCTGGAAAGAAATTACGGAATACCTGCCATTCCTCAGGGCTTGCATGGAGTTTGTTGTCATCGAGAGTACGCCAAAGGTAGTATTTGTCTGATTGCTCATTTTTCTTGGACACTCCCTGTGTTAGTTTTACTGTTCTTCTTGGACATCTGAATTAATTGTCCAAGTTCTTCTTCAAGTCTTGGTTTAGGAGTCTTCTTTTTGATAGCCAATTTTTTTACTGTATCAAGGTAAGTTTTAGTACTCCTTCTCTCCCACTTGAGAACTGTAATGAAAATAACTTGTCATCTGTGTGAGGAACGAAAGTGTATTTGGCCAAAGATTAAATAAAAAGGTAACTTTGAGGATACAGTATGAGTTAGAGCTTGAAGAAAAATAAATATGATTGACTGAGTCTGTTGTGCGTATCCCAAAGTAGTTGCTTTGTTCGATGTGCATTTAGCCTCTTTTTTGTTATTAATTTTTGGAATAATCAAGTTCCAGCCTTACTAATATTTCTCCTTCAGATATTAGCAACACCAGTTATTAAATATATGGTGGTTTTAATTTTTAAGTCAGTTTCTCTTGAAATTCACAGTTAGGTTACTTTACTATGCCATGGTTTCTCAAATTCAACCATTCTCAATAGCCCCTCCTCATGTTTAAAATAGCAGCACTTTCATTATCAAATACAGTCTCCAATATTGACACACACGGCTTCCTCTGCATTTTTTTGACTTACCGTAACTATTTGGTATGTTTTCTAAGTTAAAATACATGATTTGGTGAAAATGAAATCATGAGTCTGTAATTGCATGGGTAAGAAATATTTCCAGAGTAAGATGATGCTAACTATTTTATCTGAAAATAGAAATACTTTTGTTTTGCAGTTCAGTAACTGAATTTTTGTCTTAAAAGTAATCACAATTGCTGTATAAAAGAAAACAGATACCAATATTTGTGGTATTATTCTGCTTAAAAAAAACCAAACATTTTAATAAAAATGAAGTCGAGCTTTAAACTGATCCTTGGCTTCTAAATTTTATTATGTAAAATAATTTTTTAGTGTGTTTTGTGATTTAAGGACTTACCCTGGACTGAATGCTGTTGGACCTTTGCCACACTGAAGTGATCTTTTTGCACAAGCTGATAATAATTATAGCTGATGTAGACATAGAGAAAGTAAATAATTACCTGTGTGTTACATCTCCCGTCACTCAGTTTCTGGAACAACAAAAATATTTTGTTGAAAATTTCTTGAAATTGAGGCAAAAAGGTCAGCTGCAAAGGATGCATCCAGGCTGGATGGAAGAGCTAGCAGAGGGGACAGATTGCATGGGGAGGATCAGTTTGAAGCATAGTTCAGGTACTCCAGTTTCTGGTAAATGATCATTTATAACATCACTGAGGTAAAAATATGAATCTGGTTAAAATATAATAGCAATCTTATTGAGAGTGCAGTTATTTGGAAAACAGTGTATATCCTTATCTAAAAGCTGTTCCTTACTTTTGACTCCAATAAAAACATTCCTGTCAGAGTGATGGAAAAATGGTATGTTTAACAGTTCACTAAGTGCAAATTTTAAAATACATTTTCTGATAATAAAATATATTTTTGGTAGTGTTTATATGCTGTCACAGAACTCTACTCCAATATTTTCTGTAGCTGTTATCAAATGTTTGAGATTGATATGCTTGGGAAGGTGGTGAGGGTGCAATAGAGAAAAGTAAACTTGTGATGAAATGTCTGCGCTGGGTGGTTAGAATTTCATTTAAGCTTGGTAGAATTTGGGAAATGTGTGCGTCATGTCTAGCGATGTGACAGAACAAACAAATTTCCAGTTATCCTCAAGGCAGATGTAAACTATCACAAAGCAAATGATGTTAATAGAGATTTTATTACGTTTCTCTAACTAGTGGAGAATCCGTCCTTCTGTCTGTTGTTTCCCAGAGATGCTGCTGTGGTGTCTGTTGGATTTGAGCCATTTTTATTACGGAATTCTTGGTGTTTAATAACTGGTGAATGAGCTCCAGATGAGCCTATCCTCTCACTGAAGTAGAGATTCTCACTTTACTTTTACCCTTTCTACAGAAATGTAACTTTTCTTCCTGTTACTTTTCCATTGGCTCCATCAGCATCCTTTGAGGTCACGCTTTGGCTGACTTAGTCAGCCAAAAGCTGACTTTGGCTGACTTTGATTGCCCCTCAAGTTCCATAAAAAGAGAGGACAACTACTGCTCAGACTTTTTTGGAGAAGGGCAATAAAGAGCAAAATCCTGATTTCGCAAATTTAGAACAAAGGATGCATTTTACATGTTACAAAAACATTAGATGCTACATGTAAATGAGGCACTGTTTTTCAAGGGTACCTATGTCATTTAAATTTTGGTTTATTTTTCAAATTTTTATGTCCAGGGTAATTTGAGACAGCTTCTACATGGTTAAAATAGTTTAGACTGTAAATAAGGCACCATAGATAGCTCTAGCTAAAGATTCAGTTGTGGAAGTTCATCTAGATGACCTTATTTTTGTCAGAGTTTTTGGACTGTAAATGGCTAATTTTGCATTCTACCCAATGTCATTTTTCGTTAGCTTATTCCTAAGAAATAATAAAATTCTCAATTGATACATTCTTCTAAACGGTATTAAATGCAAGAGTTAAAAGGAGCAGAGAGAAGTATCATATTAGAGTAATTCTCAATATTCGGAACAAAACCATCCTTAATGATAAGAGTCTTTTGAAGATGACCTGTGATTACAACCCACAGTTTTGCTGTCATTTAAGCTAGAGGGGACATGTGTTACTGCCTTGCTCAATTGATGAGATTGGATGGATGATTGAATGATGAGACTGCAAGCCAGGTCTTTAGCTTGTCAACTCATGCCTAATTCACAATGACAGCGTGCATGCAAGGCAAGTGTCTGCATTCTGTCATATTTAAGCTTCTAGTTACAGCCTTCTCTCTCTCTTAATGCTGTAGATGCTCCAAAACAGACCGGAGAAGAAAAAGATGGTCATGGACACAAAGGAGTGGCCAATTTTTGTATACGTCACTTGCTGGTTTTTTTCCATGTTCCCTTCTTTTAATGTTTCCATACAGAAATTCTATATTAAGGAAGTGTTATCCATTAACAAAAATATTTAACTGTCTGAGAAAACAGCCTGTGTTTTTATAAAATACATTTTCAGTTCACTGCCTGCCTTTGCAGTTTCCAAAGCGTCTTGAATCTGCTATCTTCCCTTTTCCTTGGGATTTTCATGTGTTTCTTCTGTTCTTGCCCGTTCCCTCTCACTTGGCTCTCCATTGCACAGCTGTTTTCATCACTGGGAATCATGTTGGTACCAGTAACAGTTAAAGTAACGTAATCGGTCCTAACTACTGCGTGGAGCTGACTAAACTGCCAGTAGTTCCATATACTAAAGCTGCTGAAGTCTTTCTAGTAATTTATGTTTTAAAATGTTTCCCTATTTTGTTGTAATGATTTTATCCCTGCTGCTTAGCAGAAGCTAGTGACAGGAAAAGGGAGAGTAGCTGTCTGGACCTGTTTGTTAAATGAACATCAAAAAAATGCAAGTTGTTAAATGAACATCAGAAAAGGCAAACATGAAAATGCTGCGACAAGAGAAAATAGTTTTAAAGTGTTACTAGTAGGTTAAAACAATTCAGATGGAACTGTGATCTTCTAGAAGTTGGTATCATTTTAAGATCGATGGTTTAGATTTTCATAAGATGCTCAAAAAGTCAGACGCAGTTACCAGTGAATCACTTTTTCCTTGAATGTTTAGGTGGTTTCACAGGTGAAGCTCTTTATCATGAAGCCGCTTAAGAGAAGATCCTCCACATACATAAAACTACTTTTTTTCATCCATGTGATTTGCTTCACCGTATTCCTTAGTGATTGTCACACCCTCATTGTCGCAGGTGACTCCGTTGTGTTGGTTTACTCACTGTCTCTCAGCCAAATGGAGTTACGTTTCCCCAGGCAGTCAGTGGCAATAGGTGGTAGGTTTTTTCCTGTGATAGGGTGTGCTGTGAGGTCTTCTAATGCCATCAGACAAGTCAGAAATGTAGGCGAATACTTGAAAACAGTGTAAATCGTGTGACATTGACTTGTTTTGAGTCCTGACGAGTTGAACAGATACCACTTCTGCAGATGCTCTGTCATCATCTGGGAGGAGTGATCTATCTGTGAGCGCATGCTCAGCCAACTGAGGACTCAGACCCCTTGCAGTTTTAGTGCTGCTTTAATTCGTTAGACTGGTTCCACAGTCTTACTTTGCAAGACGTATTATGTAAATTATGTAAATGTTATTGGTTCTGTAGATTATTTATGTTTTCTCTAGCTGGATGAGTAAGTATTACACAGAAGAGCTGGGAGGTCACGTAAGCTGCAGAACTTAGAAATGTGGTGAAGTGTTGTGGCATAGTTAAGTTGTGGCAGCATGCTGCGCTCTGTGCACGTGAAGCTGCCTTAATGCAGCTACAAATGGGAAGATTAGGCGCATAATTGATAAATTTCTTTTGGTTTACTTTTTTAGTAGAGTGTGTATTTTTTTGTTTCTATCTCCAAGAAGGGGCTAGCTCTGGACTCAGCTGTGAATATGTGTTCCTTTTTATCTTGAAGGGTGGAAGTAGCAAAGTGTGACACATCACACGATCTCCACTAAGTCATATATTACATTCTATGTGCATGTTTGGCCTTGCCTATATATTGATTGGCATAACCAAAACTATCATTTGGTGCATAGGCTTTAAGGAAGTATGAATATACTTTTAATGTTTTAAAGGGATGCATGGAGCCAAATTAGGATTCATCTGTCAAAATTGTAGAAATGTGGACAGTTAAAGTGACTACATTTGCATTTAGCTGGTTTCACTACAGATTAATAAAATGTGCAAGTCATGAGATGGTGGGGTGACTGCCTTATTGGAAAAGGTATTTGGGAGCGGAGTAGCAGGAAATGTAGAATCTATGTAATGTAGTATGCAGAAAATATGTAACATATGGGTATCAAATGAATAATTAATATAGTATATCAAGTGTAATACAGTGTAACAGGAGTATTTTTTGATGTACTGAGATACAGTTGTGTTAAAAATTTGCATAACAGGTGCACACACTAGGAAAAATCTAGAGTTATTGCAGACAGTTTGACAAGTATATATGTATTTTCCACAATTTTCTTAAAAAATATTTGGTTGATTTTTTACTTTCTTTATTTTGGCTTTTTATTTAGCAATATTTGGTTAGAACTGTACAATACCAATGTGCAATGATTTGTTGTCAGGGTTTCTATCACAGAGTGCATTACATAACTCTTGAAGATGGTCTGATTTCTTTTAGGTAAAGTTGGTTGCCTTTAGAGGTGTTCAAAGCACAGATTCCTACACACCTACAAAGAGGAATCTTAGAAGAGAAACTTCTTAAATCACGGGAGAATGTAATTCTCATTAGGGCTGGGCTCAATCTGTTGAGGCCTTTGTTTCTGTAATCATTTAGGGCTTTGTGGTGGGTTGACCCTGGCTGGATGCCAAGTGCCCACCAAAGCCGCTCTATCACTCCCCTTCTCAACTGGACAGGGGAGAGAAAATATAATGAAAGGCTCGTGGGTTGAGATAAGGACAGGGAGAGATTACTCACCAATTGGGGAAATTAGTTTAATGTATTACCAATCAAATCAGAGTAGGGTAATGAGAAATAAAACCAAATCTTAAAAACACCTTCCCCCACCCCTCCCTTCTTCAGGGGCTCAACTTCACTCCTGATTTTCTCTACCTCCTCCGCCCAAGCAGCGCAGGGGGATGGGGAATGGGGGTTGCGGTCAGTTCATCACATGTTGTCTCTGCCGCTCCTTCCTCATCAGTGGGAGGACTCCTCATACTCTTCCCCAGCTCCAGTGTGGGGTTCCTCCCATGGGAGACAGTCCTCCACGAACTTCTCCAACGTGGGTCCTTCCCACGGGCTGCAGTTCTTCATGAACTGCTCCAGTGTGGGTCCCTTCCACGGGGTCACAAGTCCTGCCAGCAAACCTGCTCCAGCGTGGGCTCCTCCCTGTCCATGGGTCCAGAGGTCCTGCCAGGAGCCTGCTCCAGTGCAGGCTTCCCGCGGGGTCACAGCCTCCTTCGGGCATCCACCTGCTCCAGCATGGGGTCCTCCACAGGCTGCAGGTGGATATCTGCTCCACCATTAACCTCCATGGGCTGCAGGGGGACAGCCTGCCTCACCATGGTCTTCACCATGGGCTGCAGGGGAATCTCTGCTCCGGTGCCTGGAGCACCTCCTCCCCGTCCTTCTTCACTGACCTTGGTGTCTGCAGGGTTGTTCCTCTCACATATTCTCACTCCTCTTTCTGGCTGCAGTTGTATATGTTTTTTTTCCTCCTTCTTAAATATGTTATCACAGAGGTGCTACCACTGTTGCTGATGGGCTCGGACTTGACCAGCGGCGGGTCCATCTTGGAGCTGGCTGGCATTGGCTCTGTTGGGCATAGGGGAAGCTTCTGGCAGCTTCTCACAGAAGCCACCCCTGTAACTCCCCCGCTACCAAAACCTTGCCACATAAACCCAATGCAGACTTTTTAAAAAATTCAGGCTGTCATTATTGAGTAACTTAAAACCTAAATTGGGAACAGGATCATAAGCTGGATGGAGAAGAGATTCAGTATATGTCTAAGTCAGGATACCTTAATTTACATTCTTCATGCTTACTTTAACAAGGATTAAATAATTGGCTGTTTGAAAATTAGTGGTGAGTTGATATCTTTGTTTTCTGTGCCTGTGTCAATCATAAAACAACACTGGAGTTACTTGTTGCTTTATCACTGTTCTGATATACGCAGTGTACTTGAGAGATTTAGGAAGGTTGAGAATTTCATGTAATCCATCTAGTGTATTGGTGTATTTGTGAAGTAGGAGTATTTTCTGCAATCTGTGTGTTTCTACCAGTGTGCATTCTGTTTGTATAGCACTGGGCCAAAAAAAGGAATCTCAAAAACTCGGTATCGTTAACATACTGTCCAGAAGGGGCTACTAATTTCCATGATATTCAGGTTTATAAACCACACTGCACTTCTGCAGGCATTTATCAGCTGTTTGAAACAATTTGCTATGGAAACTTACATTATTTTAATAAACTCATGCTTCTTACCTAGTATGGCATCAGTTAGCGCTGGGGAAAAAAAAAATCTTTCTTCCTCTGAGCTTGTCTACTTCATTTGATTTCTAGAAATTAATATCCAGTGCCTTGGTACCTTGTTAGAAATAACAGGCAGGACTTCATGGTAATAGGCAGTTAGAGTCCCTTTTACTTGACAAATGAGTGCATTTTTTTTCCCTGCTCTGTTCCCTGAAGATTTCTTTTGCCCGTCAGGTTCAGATCTAGGGCTGCAGCTGTGTTCAGGTGGGCCAGCAGGGGATAGTATGAGGATTTTCTCCCCATTTTCTTTGCAATGGCAGTGTAGGGCATTGATAAGACTTTGGTCGGAACCTGTTCAGTCAGGACAAGTTACTTGTATCCTGCAGATCTCTAATGCAGTCTCCTCTTGCCCATCTGTCTGTACCGCCCTTATTCCGTCATACTTCCTTGTTGGATTCATTTTCTAGATTAAGAAACAACAAGTCCTGTATCTTTTAATCCCTTAAATCCCTTTTCTGTTCTTGTTTCATGGATGGGCTTACCACTCTTTTCTACAGATGGAATGAAACATCCTGTTGCAACCTCCCCCTGTCAGTCACTTGACAGCTCACTTTTTCCTTTCAAAACGGCAACTCTTGATCTTCCCTTTCAGAAACTCTGCTGTGGTTGCTGTAATCACAGACTCTCCGAGTTCTGGTTAACTCAAGTGTATCACAGTTTTAAACTGTGTGTATATATTTGATTTACGGAATTTTTTTCTGCAATGCAAGGGGCTCCAAAGGCTGGTGAAAGTCTTCCAAAGTCAGCAACAAACACTGACTTGACAATCCTAGTAGATAAAGTAATTGGTCCATCTGCAGTTTGAAAAGTCCCATGTAAGCTCTACCAGCATGCCCCGACTCCTGATGCTGAAGGTAAAGGGTATTTTCTGCTTGATCTCACAGTTGAGCCTGCTAAAGAACGTGAGATCTGATAGTGAGGTGGTGGTGTGAGGACTACTTGTGGTGCATATTTACCAAGATACGCAACTGTTTATGACATTTATGTGAAGTATTTAGTTAGTAAATGTTTTTAGTTGACAACATTTTTGAATTGTATAGATATATTGCAGGTGAAAGCTCTGGTGAATGAAATGCACTACCAGTTTGCTCTGCAAATCTGTTTCTAAAATCCTGAATTCTAAAATGTGTCTTAATGGTGAGCCAAGAAGGAAGATCCTTTTTGGTTGCCTGGAACAGCCTCTCCTGTTCTTCTGCACCTGGACTCTTCTCAGCATCTGCTTCCTCACTGCCATTTCTTTTTTAGCCCCATTGTTTGAGGAGGGTTTCTTTTTTCTCACGGTGTGCTGCAAGTGCTCTGTGGCGTGCCCTCTTCTGTTTCTCCATAGCTTCTTATGTGCTCTCCATATACTCCTCTCATTCCTCTGCTGGGGTTATTCTGGTGGCAGCTCCCACTCGTCACAGCTGCTGCCATCTTCCCTACGTACTGCAGTAAAAAGCTGGAAAATACCAGTTTCAGGACTACCTGTGGAGCTTGCATATTTTAGTTTCTTACATACGATGAATGAGGTTTGAATTCCAGATCGGAGGCAGGGGCCTCTTCTGCTTGAGGTGAAAGATCAGGAGTTGTCACAAGGAGAACAGTGCGTCCTGTGTGGGCTGGCCCCTGGGAGCAGCTCTAATGCCCAGCTGACCACCCCTGAGTCTGTGATGGGGTCCTGGATGGGGGTGTGCTTTTATTCTGCTTCAGGTAACGGACCTCGTCACTAGTGATGGTAATACACTGGCCAGGTGTGCAAACACATCTGGCACTTGCGTTCTGAAAAAGCCATTGTAGGTGCATTGGTGAGGGCTTGCTTTGGTTGTACTGCGTCTGCGTTGTGGTCTGGTATGTGAAATGATCCAGCGCAACTGCTGTTTTGGCATGTGTAAAGCACAGGATGGATAGTTCTGTTTCCCAGGAAGGCAGATGTGCGAGTTCTGGGTTACGTGGGAGTGTCAGTCCTAGCGATGAGAGGAGAGCGTGGAGATCTTGGAGCCCTAGGTGCAACTCACAGTTCCTCTCAAAGAGGAAATTTACTTTGTGGAGGAAGGTTTCTCTTCCACAGTTTGAGCTTTTCCTTAGCATATGGGTAGGTAGGAAGAGTTTGCCAAATGTGTGATAGTTACATAAAATATGCAACATCTGACAGATACAAAAAGTGATATAATAAATGATTCCTTTCCATTCCCTCTCTGAAAAAGCTAAACAAAATGATAGTATGAAGTCCATCAGATTTTCTTCCCCGTTCATGAGGTCCTTTATGTTAGTGTGGAAACTCTGCCTGTGAGCGTGGGCTAACAACGGCTGGATCTATTTGAGAACTTTCTGCTAGGCAAGTACTATGCTATTTCGAATTACAGTGTTCATTTTGGTTTTATTTGCCATTGCTATTAATGTGGGAGATTATTTCCCATATCTCATCTCCATTTCCAGTTCTGCATCTGCTATAACCCAGGGATACTAGAGGCTGCTTGAAGTTCTCAGAGGTTTTTTGTCTCCTTTCTCCCTTTTCTGTCTTTCCCATTTTTAAAGCTGTACTAGTTTTCCGAAGGATAAAGTGAAGTTAAAAAAAGTAGAGTTTTATTTAGGAGCTGGGGATTATTTTGCTTTACTGGAAATACTTAGCCAAGTTGGTGGTTTGGAAATATTTTCATGAGAACTGCTTGAGCTAAAAGTTACTGAGACAAAATTCCATAAAAATAACTGTGAACTCCAGTTTATAACAAGGTCATTGTTGGCAGCCTTCAGTTTAAAAACTTTCTGTAGCTGCAAGAAAGGAAGAATTATGGATCAAAGTGATCTGGATTTTTTTTGGCAATTAAAAAAAAAAAAAGTCAACATTTGGGTTTGAACCCCACTGTGACTAGTTCATTTCCATTCAATTTTACTCTGTATCCTTAATAAGAATGACACTGAGGAACAGAGGATGGGAAGAGACACTTTTTTCTATTTAAAATTGGTTCCGCAGGATGGAAATTTGGCAACAGACATGGAAACTAAGCGAATCTGTTTACAGAGCGCTCTGCCTCTCCATATAATGAAACCAACAAGAAAGCTCAAATAAATAGAGATTTTAGTGATGAAGCCACACTTCGTTGAAATTTTTCTTTGTGCTGCTTTCTTGGTCTTTTTAGCTTGTTGATAAACTAGTTATTTGGTGTGAGATGTATTGTAAATTGAGGGTGCCAGCACTCATTTTGTGTCCTGTGCTCTTCAGAGCTGCTGGCCACTGTTCACGTGAGTGAGCCAGATACAAAGTGTCTGGAAGTGGTGATATCAAAGAAGCTGAGGGTGTTACAGGTACTGCTAGGATAAATGTTAGGAGACAACTTTTATGAGAGGAGTCATTGCAGGTTTCAGACATAAATTTAAGGGTTGGGCTGTGGCTACTGTTAATGCAGGAACACATGGGAGTAAGTGGAATCAGTTTCCCATCCCTAACTCCTAAAAATCATTGTCAGATCTTTTCAGAATTCAGGTGGGTGTACCTGTGCCCTCCGTGGTCTGCTAGCAGGAAACAGCTAGGATGGGAGGCTGGAAGGACACAATTCCCTGCGCCATTAACTTAATGATCAGGAAAAATGAGCCAATAGGGGAATGGAAATTAGTCTATTAGTCTGGTAAAAAATAGTAGAAATTTGCCTAAGATCAAGGAGAAAACCTGGGAGAAGCTGTAACTTGCTGACTCAGAAGATTTTCTGGTGCTATGCAGTTGCTGTCAGTCCCACACATCTGGCAAACAGCAGGAGAATATTTTAAATTTTTTAAATATTTGCTTACTTCTTTTTCCTCAGATTAAAAATTGTTAGAAAAATAAAGTCTTGGCTTCACTAAAGAGTTACAAGAGGAGAAATTGTTGTTATTGTCCCTGTGCCACTTCTTAGTCATATATGGAGCCATATATAAAGGGGAGAGGTTGGTGGTAACTTAAATTCAGCTTCAAAATAAGCAAATGCTTATGGGTCTTTTTTTTTTTAAAAAAAAGGGCAGAAAATTACGTTTCTTTGTTCCCTAACATCTTGTCTGCAAAGATGCAGAATTCATCTATTGCAAGGATAGTATCTAGTTCATAATGCAATATTCACAAATGTGTTATTTACCTGAATGAATACAAACTCTGTGGGAAGAGTCAACTTTCCTTTTACGAAGGGAAATGCCACCTTTCAAAGTAACTGGAGCCCTTTGAGGGGGTGTCGTGGTTTAACCCCAGCCGGCAACTAAGCCCCACACAGCCGCTTGCTGAGTCCCCCCCGGTGAGATGGGGGAGAGAATCGGAAGAGTAAAAGTGAGAAAACTCGTGGGTTGAGATAAAGACAGTTTAATAGGTAAAGCAAAAGCCGTGCAGACAAGCAAAGCAAGATAAGGAATTCATTCCCTACCTCCCATCAGCAGGAGGTGTTCAGCCATCCCCGGGAAAGCAGGGCTCCTCACACATAATGGTTACTTGGGAAGACAAACGCCATCACTCCGAGTGTCCCCCTCTTCTTTCTTCTTTCCCCAGCTTTATATGCTGAGCATGATGTCGTATGGTATGGGATATCCCTTTGGTCAGTTGGGCTCAGCTGTCCCGGCTGTGTCCCCTCCCAGCTTCTTGTGCACCCCCAGCCTCCTCACTGGTGGGGTGGTGTGAGAAGCAGAAAAGGCCTTGACTCTGTGTAAGCACTGCTCAGCAATAACTAAAACATCCCTGTGTAATCAACACTGTTTACAGCACAAATCCAAAACACAGCCCCATACTAACTACTACGACGAAAATGAACTCTATCCCAGCCAAAACCAGCACAGGGGGTGAACATTCAAGTGAATAAAAAAGATCTGGGTGGCATCCAGAGGTCTTTGAAAATATTCTTTACCAGAAGGAAGCCAAGCAGCTGTGCATGAAGGTGGAGGGTCATGTCATGGACTAATACGTGGGTAAAAGATGGGAAGAATAAGGTAGGAATAAGTGGACATTTCTGACAGTCACCAGCGCAGTTGGACTAGTTGGTGTATTCAACATATAAAAAGTACACTGGAAAATGGGCTTGTTGATGAAGTTGAGAAAGTTTGCTGATGATACTAACTTGTTCATGGTAGTAAGGTTGAAGCGAACCATGAAGCATTGGAGGAGTGCCTGACATGGCTGTGTTAATGAGTAATAGAAGGGCAGGTAAAATTCAGTGCAGATAAATGGGAAGTGATCTACATGGGGAAAAATAACTGTGATTCCACTGAAAAAATCATGAGCTTTGAGCTGACTGTTACCATGAGTGAGTCAGTTACCAGGTTATGATAAATAGCAATGTAAAACAGGAACTCACTACTCTGATCAGAAAAGCAAATCAAATGCTAGGAAATATTAATAAAGGAATAGAGAATTAAACAGACAGTATCCTTGTTGCCACTGTGTTCACGGCTCACAGCATCTTGTATAGCATGTGCAGTTCAGGTCCCCTCAGCTCAGAAACAATACAGTAGGATGGGAAAAATTTGGAGAAAGCAGCAGTCATAAGAGATGCGGAAAGGCTCATGTACAAAGAAAACTGGGACTCTTTATCTGGGAAAGAAGAGACATTGGGGGATGTTCTTGAGGTCTGTAATATTGTGAGTGATGGGGAGAGGGTGCACAGGTTCAGTTGTTCACTCTCTCTTCCAACATGAGTCCTAGGAGGCAGAGAGTAAAGTAAGAGTATAAGCAAACAGAAGAGAGGTGGGTCTGTAAAACACTGTGCCAAAAACTACTGTGTTTGCTGAAAGTTTACATGGGTCCACTTTCTGACACTACATGCTCAAAAAAAAAAAAAAAAATTTTCTGTAATTGTATGTATGATATAATGCATAGGTGCACTTTGAAACATTATTGTTTTCTATGGTCTTTTGCAGTTTTGTGTAGCTTTGTATTTTCCGCAGTAGGTGACTATCACAAGCCTGTAAGGAAGAGTGCGATAAGCTCATTTAGCTGAATTAAACGGCCTCCCTATATGTATAAAATTATTGGAATCCTTTTTTAATGTGTGAGGAGGCCTTTTTGGTTTTTCTTATTCCTCAATTACTTTACTTGGATTTTAAAAAGCAGTCTTGGATTTAGTTTCTAGTAAATGTCTCCACCATTCCCTTTGTCCCCAGAAAATAACTCAGTGTGTTTGAGAACTTCAGTTGTGCACATAGCAGAAATACTCTTGAGTTATCGTGGTGTGGGTTTGTTGGCAGCCCTGGATTCGCACTAAGGCATTATGTCTCTTTAGTCACACATGTTGTCATTAAAGAAGGTGAAATTGTGCTTTAGCCCTCAAACATTCTTTAACCACTGTTACTGAAATATTGGCTCCCAGGTTTGGTGCAAAAAAAGCAGTTGTTCAGGCAAAGAAAGCTAGGAGCTCTCTGCCTCGGTATCCCCATTTTAGCAACAGGGCATCGTTTTCTTGAATGTGCCTTTCCCAGTTTTGGAGCTCATGGTGTATGTTGCTGAAGCAGCAGGTCTTCCACTGAAAGCAGAGGAATAATGACAACACCGAAAGCTTTTAGCTGCAACTCCCTGCACCCCTCCCCGGGTTGGGTGAGCTCAGTTCCCTTCTTCCCGAGGTCACTTGCCTCAGTGGCACCATATGTTATATTCATGTTCTAGGTGCATGCACTTGCCTGTGTTTTGTGCACGTTCTGTGTGTTTTATGCCTTCCCCCCCGCTCCATCCCCAGTGCCTGCACTGTATTCTGAACCTTCACTTGAGATGTTAACAGCCATCCTTGGCAGCCTCATCAGGGAACCATGGGCTGGCCTCTGTTGCTCAGGCCGTCACATCCTTGCTCCTTGTGCTATATCTGGTCTGGGGATTTCCATTTCCTGGACCGGCTGGAGGGCTCGAGTGTGCCCGCATGAGCCTCCGTTGCTCACTGAACCCTGATGAGGGATGTTTTGTTTTACCTAGCCACTCTGCCTGGGGTGATTCCTCACAGCACTAGGACATCTTCATTCATTTATATTCTGATGGGCACTTTCTCTTTTAGGAAACTTCTCTCTCTTAGAGCGTTATTTGTCTGTGAAAAGGGCCAATACCCTTTTTGGTTATGTAGTATCTGGTGTGATACTTGTGTGTGATGGACTTGTGTGTAATGTTTTGCTTCCGAAATGAGAGAAAAATCTGGGGATGGTCTTGAACACAGTTGCAGAGAAAGCACAAATACCAAAGTTTAATGGGAGCCCAGGTTTCCTGATGGTAACTTGTGCTAACAGCAGATTCATTTGTTTCCTAATTAATCAGAAAGAGTGTTCTTTTTATTTCAGCCATCTGGTGGAGAGCATGTTGTTTAGCTTCTTGCTACTGCAAATTGGAGCTACGCAGGAAAAAGGATGTTTCAACTTCTGTTTTGGCTTGTTCTTCTAGGTTGAGTCAGTATAGAGCACGTTAAAACATACAGTGATCAGCTGCAAAGTTCATCTCTCAAGGACTGCAAAAATTTAACTTAAATTGTCTTTCCTGAAAAGACAAGGTGATGATATTGATGGTTTAATTGCTTATTATTACTTGTTTTATTCCATGAAATCAATTGTCAAGACAAAAGCAAAATTTCCTTAGTGAACTGCAGAACTATTCTAGGATACTGAATTTGTTACTGCTTTGTAGAGAACATTCAATGTCACTTGTACATTTCTTCTTTGGATTAATGTCAAAAACATATTGCCTGTCACACAATTTGTTGTTGAGTGTGCCATTAGCTTGCTAACTCCTCACAAGGATCTTAAAACATTGCATTTTTTTTCTCCAGAAGTCCCTTTAGTGCAGCCTTTCTTTGGAAGCTATATTGTTCTTGTGGAATATTTTCCAAGGAGCAGTCTGTCCCTATGCGATGTTTACTGTATTTTTGCCTTGCAGCCAGCAGATTTTAGTACAAACTTGCCTGGGGGTGGCCTTGTCCTATTTTCCTCTTAGATGGTTCTGGCATTTATAGAGCTTGGGAGATCGTGCTTCTGAATTTTCCAGTCTGAAGAGCTCGAGCCAAAACAGCAGGGGAGATAGCAAACCTGTATGTTGTTTGGCTTACGGCAGCTGGGCCTGTTTTTCCTTTGACCTAAAGCAATGGCAGATTTTCTTGGGTTTTGTGTGGAGGAGGGGGAAAGTGAAGAAGAGGAAAGACACGTCAGGAAAAGGGTTTTATCTCTGTGCTTGGAAAAGGCAAACCTTTTTTTTTCCCCCCCATAATCCCTCTTTTTGCACCCCTAACAAAGGTAACTCAATAAACGCCAAGCTACTTTTACATTGCATGTCGAGTTTTTCTTGGTTCGAGTTAGTTTATGAATACTGATTATTGATGAGAAAAGGGACTGTGCTTTGTTTTAATATTGCATTAACATTTTGAGCACCAAACTCTTTTTATGTTGTAGCGCCATAGCGTTTGCAGAATGGACTTTATATTAGAGGACTGGCTCCTTTGCAGTTTTTAGTCACATGATAGCTTCCCACCGACCTGTGTTTTCTCCTTTACGTCTCGGTCAGTGAAAGAAACTCTTGCCAACTAGGGCCCAGGGTCTCTGCTGGGGAATGAACTTTGATGAATGAATGTGGGAAAATATGAAATACCCCACAGATGGGTGGCTCGGAGAACATAACAACTCTTCGAGTTTGGCCTTGTGCTCGGTGAGCCTCTGTTGTCTGTAAACACTGCCTCTGCAGTCATCCCCTCTAAATGAGGTTTCCTGTGGAAATAAATTTCACTTTTGCTGCCTTTTACATGTCCTAGTCTTACATTTATCAGCAGATGTTTCAGGTAAGTTTTGCATTTATGTAACAGAAATATTTAGTTGTGCCACAGAGTGAATTTATTCCTATAAGAATGGTTTTGCATGATACTGTTGGAATCCCAAGCTTATGAATTCCAGGAGCATAGGAAAGTTTCCTAAAAAGTTTGTGAGAACAACAGTGAGTGTTGAGGCTTAGTACGTATTTGAAGTGGAACACAAATTAACACTGCCTGTGTGTGCCAAGCGTTTCCAAGGGACTCATAGTGATTAAACCAAACTAAAACCCATCATTTCTCTGAAGATTGATAGGATTCTTGCTTGTATGTCTACTCTAGTGTGGGACAAACAGGTGACAGATCCTGAGCCTCCTCAACTGAACATAAAGGGAAAGAAAAAAATTAATCTTTCTCCATGTTTTAATGTTTTCTTCCTTTATATTGTTTACTTCGTAGTTTTTCCTTACAGATACGTGGGTATCTTCATGATGACTGTTGTAGGAGAAACTATTGTTTCTGCTGTAGTTCTGGCGGGAGATGATAGTGCAGAAGCTACGTAGCTGCTCCTTCTGTGAGGAAGCTGTTTACCAGCTTCATAGCACAAATGCTCATCCAGAATAAGAATTTTCTTAATTGGCAACTTTGATAAATTTCCCTCCCCTCCTCTTGTCCCCATTTGCAGCGCCTCTGAGATAACACCCAAATCACGTTTCATCCTAAAGAGAAGATTATTTGGACTTGTAAATGGATGCAACAAGCAAGGGGAACGTTGGTCAGAACAGACACACGTTAGTCTAAACATTTCCCATTGGGATGAGAAGGGTCAGCAGAGAGTTGGTGCTGTAGAACCAGCATCTCCAGTCTCTCTTGGCTGAGCCAGTGGGAATGCTTCAGACTGTCGGAGTGGGCCAGGAAGGAGCTGAGCCTTTCAAAAAATATGCTGGCTTCAGAATCATTAGGTGTGTCATGTAGGCAAGTGGTCCAACTTTGCCTAGCTGTTCTGTATTTATTTTCGTCTCTTCTTTCCATTCAGCAAGTCAGTGTTGCAGTATGAGGCTTTCATTACTTCATAGATTAATTTGTTGTCTGTCACCTGACTGAAACTCCCTCACCTTTGCAAACTTCGCTCTTTGTACATAGGGAGACTGTTTCAATTAGAGACATTAAAAAAAAAAGGTAGTCCATTCTGACGTGATAATTTATCTCATTTTCCTTTAATAACCACCTCTTTTCAGTACTGGTTTTCTTTGTCTAATATGAACTTTTTCTGCTTTTTGTTGCCCTTTGTTCTACAAATCCCAACGGGCCATAGTGAATTCTTGTTTCACATCTTCCCCTTTTTTCAATGATTGTCCAAACTCTGAAGGCAAAACACAGACAAAGGACCCTCAGACTTCTGTGAATGTTCTCTCTTGGACTTCAGTACTGCTCCTCATCTCACACTTGTCACTAAATGTAACAATTCCTATAATTTGTCTTCTGATATTTAATACTTCTACAGTTGGCCTTAGGAATAGATTTCCTTCCCATGTTAAACTTATTCAGGGAGACTGTAATCATGACTCACTAACTTCTCTCTTCTTTTAATGTTCTCAGGAATGTCTTGTTTAACATTAAGTAGCAGACCTGGTAGGTTCTTTGCTGGTATTAATTGCTGCGTAACCAAGTGCCCTTGAAAGTCAGTTATGTAAATGAGCAGCCTTGAGCTGGCCATAAGAACGATGCTGGCTTGAGTTTTAATTTAATAATTGAGGAATTGGAACATAAAATGGTTCTTTAAATCTAAAATAGGATAGAGTCATATTCTTTATTAGACAAATTCTAATTGCATGAACTATGATATATCAGTGGTTTAACATTTAGTTTAGGTGATCACTCTGCATGCAGGTGAGCACTTTAGATACAGTTATTATTAGGAAAAAGCCTTGCATTCAGTTGCCAGGTATTTTTAGTTGAGCATTTTGAAAGAAATTACTAATTTGTTGTGGCTTTAAAATACCATGTAGAGCCTTTCTTGAAATATATTCTTTACATCTGTTTTTTTCCTTTCTTAACTCAGTTATAAAAGTTGCAATTCTTCTGTAAAAGTTCCTTGTATTTTTCCTGAAGATGCATCATACCTGAATCTCTTGGCTTATTAATAAGTACATGAGTTCTGGACAATGGAGGGCGGCTACATCATCCAAATAATTGTTTTGTCCGTTTGGGTAAAGGTTATTTATTGTTACATAAATATAAGCAAAAATCGGTGGATGTGAAGCTATTTGCAAATACAGGCTTGGCAAACTTCCTCTGGAATTCGGAAAGGGTTTTCCAGCTCGACTTAGTCATTTTTTCCCAAATGTCTTGGCATAACTGATCACTCAGGAGTGACATATGGTAGAAACATGCTCTAAGGGACAAGTCTCCCGGATGGCGCACAGCACCACACAAGATAGACAGATGGTGGCTTATTCAACCTTGGAAAAAGTTTAATCCTACGTATTGGCATGGCGGCCTGGGTACTGAGAGAGAGGTACACACATGCCTGTGAAATCTGAGGCAAAGCTTTTGTGAGTTTGCTTGCTATTACTGAAAGAACTAGAAGGAGATTGGGCTGGTATTATACAGCATGAGTATCTGCAAAATTACGTGTTCAACATGCTATCCAGAAAAAGTGATGTTCCCTAGAAAAGTGGAAGTCCCAGACTTAGCAGAACACTGCAGAGAATAAAGTTGCTGAACTTTTCACAGCTGTTTCTAGACTAAAACACGTTTATTCAACAAAGCTGCTGACTACTTACCTTAACTTATCCACCAATAGCTGTTGATTAATTGACATGTCTAATAGAAGAAAGGGTATTTTATTTTTTTCATGGTTTTACTTATGTTTCAGGGGTTGCTATTGGTTTTGTGAAGTGTATTAGCACTTCACAGCACAGAAACTGTAACCTTTCTCTTAAGTAAGTTCAAACAAAAAGTTACAAATTCCCTGATGCTAAATTTAAATTTATAGCAGAAAATGCAAACTGTACATTATAGTTTTTGGTTGGTTTTGTTTTTTTTTTTTTTTTTTNNTTGTGTTTAAGACAGTGAAGAAACAGACAGACTATCTGACATGGAAAAATGAATCCTTGGTGTGGCTTGTTGAGATGCCTGGGGAAGAACAAAATCTGCTTTGAACTCTTTCTGGCAATGCAGTAGCGATTGATTGATTGATCTTCTGGAGTCAGTGCCATGTTGTCTAAGAATTTTGAGAATACTGACCCACTGAGAACATGAAGGATTGCCTGCCAAAATTTTTTTTTC
>VYZW01032394.1:13932-73057 GCA_013401315.1 Balaeniceps rex | reverse complement strand
TTTCCCCATCTCCCTTCGCTCGCTCAACCTCTTTTGTTCAGTATGTGTAACTTGAAGCTAATTTGTACTACTGGATATCTGACTGGAGCCACAGATAAAGAATCTGTATTGTTCTTACTGAAACACAGCATGGAATTAACATTAAACTTAAATAAAACAAACCTAAATTAAAAATGCCAAATATTACTATGACTTTCTTTTATATCTTAGTTATTCCAGCAAGAATAACTTTGCTTTGTTGCTTGTAATAGGAACATTTGGAGGGGGAGAGAGAGAGAGAGAAAGAGAAGTAACAGCATTGCTCTTCAGACAGGAGATAAAGTAAGATCCCAGTCTTACGCGTAAGTAGTGTAGCCGTGAGCCAGCCTCCTAGAAGACAGCCTGCTTTGCATTGGGAGGAGTCAGAGGCTCTTCCGCACCATTTATTTACTGAATGCACAGAAAGCTGTGATCGGGCTGGTGCATTCCTCTCACTTGCCCTTACAGCACTCCTCATCCAGTCGAGTTATGTGGATGGAGAGAACGGAAACAAGTTATTTTAATGTCTACCCTGCTTAGCTGATGTCCTAGAAATTGCTAGGAGTAATCTGCTCCTAATAGATGGAAGCAGGGCTACCCTCTGTGTAGACAGATTGGGCCCAAGAACCAGAGATTTCAGCGGGGTTGCGTGACAGATGAGGAAACAAAATCGTACCCTAAGAAGAAAATCACATAAGAAATGTGATGAAACAGTTTCTACAACAAAGACAAGGTGTGGGGGATTTTTTGTAAAAATTTATTGAGCGTAGTCTTGAAGAGGTTATATAATAGCGTATACAGCATTGATAGTATATACACTCTAGCATATACAGTGGTATGGTGTATATGTACTACAGTGTATACAGCATTCCAGGCCTGGGGCAGTGTTTGATAACTGCATAATGTCAGAAACCAAAAAGTAGGAGACCGAGCCGATGGTATGTGAGTGGCAACATGTTTGGTTATATTTTATTCGGGGCTTACTGTGTCTTGGTGGTACTGCATCAGGATAGAGGTGGGACGTGAAGGATTTCTAAGGCAAGTAGAGTGCAGACTGCACTGTTTGAGGTCTAGAACTTGGAAATGGAAGCTGGAGCTGTGATTTGCAGTCAGCAGGTGTTTGACACGTAGCTGTCCACCCTGTAGCCATTTGGGTTCTTTGTTAAATGAAGGTGCTTAGTATTAACCTCTGTGACGCAGTCTGAGACCAGTTAGCATTCAAAACCTGTGTCCCTTCTAGTGGGTTAGAACTGGAGCGAAGTGACACAGCTTGCTTAGGAAGATGCTTCCATGCAAAGGAGCTGTCAGCAGTTGGTCAGTAATGCCAGCAGTGCTGAACTAGCCATCTCTTCCTCTTTAAGGCAGTACTGAGAGGCATTTATATAAACATTGTGGAGCTTTATTGTGGGAACTCAAACTTCCAGTTATCGCTTAAAAACAAGAGGAAAAGCAACTTTCTCTGAAGGTGCTGCTCTGAGCCTGATGAGCTGCCTGATGAGCTGTGGGGGAAGGGGCAGTGGTGACTCCCAGATAGGTACAAGGTGGGAGGGAAAGCTCATGTGCACAGCCTGTGTCCAAGGACTACAGGTTTCATTTCCAGCCTAGAGCAGCATGGTGGTGACCTAGAGCAAGTGGTGGCCTCTGCAGTTTGTATCACTTCCGTTTTGTTTGAATGTGTGGATATGAAAAAGTTCCTGTGGTATAAAAACATCACTACAGAGCAAGAAATGGGACAGGTGACTTTTTAAAAAAAAAAAAAAAAAATTACCGAGTCTCTGGATCCAGATCAGTGAAGAAGTTACATGATGGGTTTCTCAGGTTAATATCTTATAATCATAAACTAAAAAACAACAAAAATTCCAAATCT
Organism: Balaeniceps rex; assembly: GCA_013401315.1. Classification (NCBI taxonomy): domain Eukaryota; kingdom Metazoa; phylum Chordata; class Aves; order Pelecaniformes; family Balaenicipitidae; genus Balaeniceps; species Balaeniceps rex. The sequence continues at coordinate 71,172 of VYZW01032394.1, read as the reverse complement.
AAAACATAAAAGTTTCCACATCAACTCCATTTCTTGTAGTGCATCTCTCATACTCAGCTATAAAGTATTTACAGGGTTTTACTCATTTACACAATATGGCTTTAATATATTGTAACACAAAGCATTAAAATGTCTCAGAGCAAAATTCTTCATAAAACATTCTTTCTGAATATAAAGCTTGGCATTTCATTGATTTGGCTGACAAAGCAGCAGAGTTATTTGTTTTGTGATTGTGCTTTTTGATGATGACAAGCACAAACTTTGGTCATTTCCATCAGGGCTTAAACTCTAATAGAGTCAGAGCTACCTCTCCCGCAAAGCCCAGCTGAGTATGTTTCATGAGCCATGGTTTCACAGACACTCTGTTGGACCCATGTGTTTGCCACTAAGGTAAGGAAGAGAAGGCCTTTCTTTTGGAACTTTCGTATTAAGACAAGAAAGCAAGATGTATTTTGTGGGTTTTCTGAAAGTGCAGGTCTTTGGTAACAATAAACAAAATGAGCAAAGCGAGGAAGGAGCGGGGATTTTGCTGCGAACAATATGTCCAGCCAATTCTATAGGGTGCAGTCAGACTGATGGAGGAGAAGGTCCTGTTGTGGTGGCACGTTTTTATCATCGAGAATTCAAACGAGGAGCAACCTGCAGGAGAGAAGGACAAGCTAGAAAGTTTGTTGAAAACAAAGATGCTGCAACAGTTGTAGCTCCTAAACATCTTTAAAGCACAGCAAAGACTGGCTTGTAGAATTAAGCTGTTATGCCACAGAATGAAAAGTTTGCTCTGCTCTGAAGTTGGCCAGTCTCAGCAGGAAACAAAAGCTGCTATTGGCACTTCAGTAAGTTAGAGGAGTCCACAGTGCTCTCACACCCCAGTGCCTGTGGTTCTCCCTAGGCTAGCAGTACAAGAAGACTTTCCTTTGCTGAGGAGGGAGGGGCAAAACTGGAAAAATGTTCCTAGGGATGGTTTGAAAAGGCTGGGGAAAAAATTATGGGATGTGTTTCTTCATAGTCTTAAGAAGTTACTTGGTTTGCTGTTCCTGATAGCAAATAAAGCAGCCTGATCCTCACTTCAGCATGCTTATGCAAATTTAATCTCTTTTCCTGTGTACAGTCTTTAGGCATGCTGTAGAGCGAGGAGATCCTTTAGCACTGCTACGTTTGTGGCTTTTTATGGGATGGACTGTTTCACTGAAGAGCAGAGTGGAAATGTTGGTTGCTGTTCTGAGGCCAGTCAGCCTGCGGTAGGACAGGGGAGCTCGCTCTTTTCAGCTCTGATGCTGGAAGGGGAGTGAGCGCAGTCTGAATACGTTCTGTATTTATTTCTGAATAACCTTTAATCTGACAATGCATAAATCAGTTGCATGACTATATCTGACTAGCAGGAAGACTACAAACAGAAAGGAAGAGGATTTTTTTTTTCTTCCTGTCTTTTAAACATCTTTCTAAAATTTGATTTGCATCAGAGTATAGCATTAAAGCCTGAATCCTGGGGAGGGGAAAAAAAAAAAAGGTGATTGATAGGACAATCACTTGATGAGCTTGAGTAAGCCTGGCAGTCTCTCGAGACTGCAGGAAGAGAAGTACAATGCCCAGCTCCAACTAGGGAAGAGGCTGGTAGACCGGGGCAGTGCGTTCAGCAAGAAGGTCACATGGCACATGTCCATCTGCTGCAAATATGGTTTAATGCCAAAATCTGGGTTTGGATCCACTGTAAGTGAACTACCCTTTCTTACCAACCTCAGACGGTACTCACCACTGTTAGATGGCCGTTCTTGGCTTTGGCTATAAGCAGTTCTGATCCTGATATAAAGTCAATTATGCCTTCTTTGCCTTGCCCAACTGTAAATTTTATGCTGTGAAGAGAAAGGTAAGAACAGATTTGATGAGTATTTGTGACCTCTCCACTAGCTTAGTTTTACCCTTTTCCTGTGTAAGCGGCTGCTTTGTATTGATGCTTAGCTGCACTAGATCTGCTTGTTCAAGGAAACGGAGCCTTAGTTAAGATGTAGTAGGTACATTTTTATGTCGTATAGGTATGTTTCTGTAGCCTTTTAATGCTGAAGTGCAGCTCTCTTCATGAACGGACACAAGATGACCAAGGCAGCTCCTGAGAGGGGCTTGGCTTCACTCACCTGCCCTGGTTGATGTTGACGTTATTGACTTTATCTGCCTGCATGGCTGTTTTTGTTAGTGTCTCAATCACGTGGTCACTCTGAAGTACAACATCTCCCTGGGAGGGAAAAGAGACAGTGGTTTATGATCATGGCTTTATGGTGTCAGTATACCAAAGTGATTATGCTGTATTTAACAGGGACAGAACTATCGCCTTAGGTTAGCATGGAAAAACATTTCTCCAAGTGGACCAGGTTTGGTGGAGATCTCTGGGGCCTCTGTTGTGGGTCATGCTGCACCTATGGCAGTTGGTTAATTCATTTACAGGGTATCGGTAATGGGGGCAAGGGACAGAGTGAACCCCATCTGTGAGCACAGGTAAATGTAAGTGAAATGCTACTTAGAGCTGGCACAAAGTTAGTTACGTACATGTCACCATGTGTGCCCTCCCCCTCCCCAGGTGGCTCTTCTGCTCTTTGTGCCTTTAAAACTTTTTCTAGAGGTGGTTGGAGAAATGATTGATGAGTCCCACTACCTTCTGTTTGTTATCCTCACAGTGCACGTGCAGCACAAACAAGTTATCGCTCAGGCTGCTGACGGAGATGCCTGCAATAGAGAATGGCCGTTTGACACCCAACACAACTCTACTAGGATTCTTGCACGTGTTTCAGAACCTCTCCCAGGAACGCAGCAACTGTTGTTCCCGCACCAAGAAGCCCGACAGCTGAGAAGCTGCTCAGAAGCACTGTGCTAACATGCCAGCAGAGAGGCTGAAGAGGCTGCAAAGTGACAATCAGCTTAAACTGTGGTCTTTAGGATGGAAAAGAAACTTTGAGATCCCTGTGTCCATCCGAAGTAGGAGGAATGCCTGTTTGCAAACTGTCATGGGCAAAAGAGCTACTTTGGCCAGTTAAGGGACCTATGACCAAAATTTCACTTTTCAGCACCCATTGGACAGATACTTCATTCTAGCCCAGTAGGTGGATGAGCAGTGTAATTACTGGGGTGCTAGGAATGAGAAGGACAGTTGGAACAATGTGGTCACTGTTGTGTTCCCCCCACTGCCAACGTGTAGTAAGAAAGGCCAGAGCTGCTGTAGGAGCTTGGCTCCAAGAAAGCTGTCGTTGCCGTGAATTCCTTCCTTGCCCTGCAGCTGGCTTGGGGACAGGCTGAACCCACACCCACTTGTTGGCGCACTGGTCCTCGCAGATCCAGTCCTGAGCTGCTGCAGGTTCTCATATGCTGCTCTGTGACGGACTTGGGCTCTGAATGCAGCTTTTCTGCTCATCCAGCCAGCAGAGCCTTTGGACCAGACAGGAAGCAAGAGGCTTATTAGCCTCTGCCATGAATTGCTCATGTTTGGTAAATGAAAAAAATCCTCTCCCTGGGGTGGGTGGGTAGGGATTAGTTAAGGAGCACGGTGCTGTTTCAGGAGGGTCTGTTTCTTCATAGTTTATTTTTGGACTTTGTTTAATATCTTGACACTAGATACAAATGGGATTAGCTACTTAAATTGAGCTAGCCCAACCCTAGCAGAGAGCAGCATACATCTCTGCCATAATAGCATCTGATGGGAGTCACAGAACCCCAAATTAGTGTTGCCCTTGGAAACCACTTCAAAGGGTGACAGTTAGAAATGCAGTAGATAGATAGTTGCATCAGGCTAACATTGAAACGATTAGCACCAAAACTGGCTGTAAAGAGGAAGTGTAGTGGAGCTGAGGCTGTGAAGTGAAGGGAGAGGTTTCAGACAAAGCCAAGTAATGACTACAGTGCACCAGACTCAGCAGTTTTCTCTGTCTGACCAAGCTTCCCCCTCTAAAAGTATCAAGTATCTGTCAAATATTTAGAGGGCTGAAAGCTGGAGCAGTGTCCCAAGCTGCTGCTATGTAATAATGGTGCAACTCCCCTGCAGTAGAGATGTGCAGTTGGGAAATGACTTAGAAGGGGGCTTGGGGGAGATGAATTGAGTAATTTTTGTGACATTTTATGGAGTTTAATTTTAGAAAAACTCAGTTTCAAGATATTACAGACTTAAAATGCTTGTCAGTATCAGATAATTCCATTCTTGTCCAGGATAAAGACAAATTGGTTATTCTATTATTAGTTATTTAACTGTATCCAAGCTGAAGTCTGACTTCAGTCAAGTGAGCCAAACCCCATTTGTGTTACCATTCTCACCTGTCAGATTGCCATAGTCGATTCGTTGTTTGATTTTGGATTCTTCAACTATGACGACTGCGTTCTGGGTAAGAAGCAGCTGCCGTGCTCTTGCTTTGTATCCTTTCCGGTCGTACTTGATCACAGGAACTGCATACTGAAATAAGTGTTAACAGTGCTAAAAATGCAACTTATTTATTTGTCAGCTACCTTCCCTCTAGCCTAGAGAGCTTGCAGGAGGTACTGACCAGCAGTTGGTAAACTGGAACTGGAGACAATCCTTTTGAGTCCTATTCTCAGTTCTGCCACAGACTTCCTTGTTGACCTAGAGGGGTTCTGAACAATAACTACTGCGGGCTTGAAAAATCCAGGTTTAGCTTCAGCCTGTGTAGGTTTCCTCATTGCTCCTTTCCTCTCCACCCATGCCAGCTGCAACCCCTTCAATTCTTAACTGACAAAATCTATTTCTGAGCCACCACCTCTTCCCATAGACTGTCTTCTAAGGTACTACAAGCTTAGTATAATGTAAAATTCTTGCTATATTTTCTTCAGAAATCTAATCTTCTGGTATTCTGGTGAGTAACTCTAGAAGTATTAGGACACATATCTCACCTTAATTGCTTCACTTTCTAAAGCCTGAAGGACTTTAGCATTTATCTCTTCGTTACCTGTATTAAAACCAAAGAGGTGGGGTCAGAAAGAGAAATTTCTAGCAAGAGTAGATTAATCCCCCCCCTTTCTTCTTCCTGTTAAAACTTCACAACACCTACTCACCAAGTCGAGTGTTGATGAAGAGTCTAGGAACACTCTGAGGGTAATTGTCTTTTTTACCCTTAAAAATCTCACTGGCAATTACTTTTTGTTCCAACTGCAAGGACAAAAGATGTATTCTTGTTTAGTATAAAATGTCTCCTTAAATAAAAAGACAAATTTGTCTTAAAAGAGATGTTCTCTTTTTGATTTTTTTTTTTTTTAGCAGTCATCATCTAGTTTTGACTTCCTGAATCATACTAGTCACAAAATATTCCATATACCCCTTACATTTTCAACAGCTACCCAATCTTTAGGGTAGAAAAGAAATTTCCTTTTTTTTTTTTTCTTCCCCCTCCCCTTTTTTCCCTTTCTCTTTCATCTCAAAAGTATGCATCATATTTCTGGTTTGAATTTATCTGGACATGGTGTCTCATCTCTGGCTTTTGATAATGCCTGTGTTTAAAAAGTCTCAGAATCCTCCCACTGCAGTGATTGTCTTAACCTCTTCTTCCTTAAGCTTAAACAGTTTGTTCTCCTGCTCTACCCCATATGGCTTTTCTCATGTTTCAGATTTTTTTTTTTTCCCTGAAAAAAGGAAGGCTGAAGCCTTTCAGCTAGTCAACATCTTTACTTGCAGTACTGACAAAAAAGTTACGTCCTTATTAGCACTGTGTAACTCATTGATTACAGCTCTCTGATCTACTCAATATCCTCCAGCTTATCCTCTGACAAATAGTACAATTCAATTAGCTGCCATATTGCCCTGGGAGTTCCTGTTTGAATGATTAGTCACCATAAACCTTTGGTCCCTTTTGGAGTGGCAGTGTTCCAGGATACAGTCACCCCCACTGTAAATACAACCTGTGCTCTTAGCTCCTAACTTGTGCTCCTTCAGAATAAGAACAAAACCAGTGAATGAGGAAACAGGAAATCCCCTTCGCTTTATTTAGGGCAAATCCATGTTATGGGTGTGATATAGGATAAAGTACCTGAGACGATTTACAGGTAGAAATGTGGATAACAGATACTCATTATGAGTGAGTCTGGTTTGCTGGGGAAAGGAAAGTGTTCTGGTGAGCTTCCACCTCCAGCTTGGTAATGGCTGGTATTAACCCTGTGTCCTTAATCACAGGCTCAGCCACTAACTAATTACAGCATTTCATTTCATTGCAGGCCTTGATAAGCAGTATGATATACTATGCAATAAAAGAGCTTAATGGCAACGATTACTGTCATCTCATAACAGTTACACCCAAACTGTTTGATGTATACATTTCCTCTGATGTTCCTTCACTGAGCTGCTTTAAATACAAGAAAATTTCCCTCCCCCTACCTTTCCATGACTAAGATGAATCAAATTTCAGTATCATTTTTATTCTTTTTAGCTAGAACAGCAGCTGTAACTGTTCATGTAACTTCTCTGTTTGGAAAATGACTAGTCTTGTGTCTGCAGAATTCTTGCTCTCTACTTTATATGGTACAAGCAGAATAATGCAGCTTCTTACATTTTTATCTTCCATGGGAAGAAGAACGGGGCCTTTCAGTACAGAAATTATATAGGGGCATGGTTATACAACACTCTTCAAATAATATGTATTGAAATATATATATATATATATATAATGGTTTTATTTCATGCACATTCTGGTCTTCTAGCTTTTTGTCTCTAACCTAAAAATAAAATCACAGGGTTCTTGTGGAACTGTTAACCAACCGCTGAGGAATGCAGTGATTCAAGAGTTCCTCCACCTCACCACTGCTTCTGTGACTCCCTCTGTAGCAGTACCCTTGTCCCTCCTTCAGCCCTTACAATAAATAGTGCTGAGAACCCCTCCTGTTCTTGGGAACATCAGCGTAGTTTGTGAAATAATGTAAAGTTGTCTCGTACCTGCTGCTTCCACTCTGGGCTGATTCTCTTGCAGTAGGTCCAGACCATGTTCTGCATACATAGCTGTCGCAGGAGCTGGGATGCCTGAAGAAGAAATCGCACAGTAAATGAAAATAGCTCAAAATTACTGACAAACCAATTCAAACAGTGAAGACAGATGAGAAGCAACTGCAGAAAATGCACTGCTGAATTAAAATACTGTTTCATTACCGGGAGTCATGTTTAAAATTAAATAATAGAAGTTTATTTTCCACCTTTCCAAGAAAGTTTGCCCCACAACATTCTCCAACTGCTTTAGAATGGAGAATGAATACCAGGAGCACTCCACTTTACACAGCTATGCCCTTCCTTGCTTCCAGCTGTACCTGCAGTCCAAACAAGCCAGGACCTTTGGATAAGTGGGACTTTCTGCAGTATTTTGTTGTGATGAGCTAAACAAAGCAATTCTGCCAGATGCAGAATAGTAATGGCAATAGAGGAAGTTTAATATGTTCTTCACAGGCAACCACACTGTCATTGCAGCCAATTTAACTGTCCAGAGGGAACTTCATTTGTTCAGAGAAAAAGGGAAGAAAATTTCAGAAACGGATGAGAAAACCAGTAGAAAATGGTGTTGCAACAGCACCACGCTCTCAAGAACTTTCAATACTATAGCTCTAATAATTTTACAGATATGCTATAATTACACCTATGTGATAATGTGTGGATTAATTCTGCTAGTAGAGATGCTAATGCAATTTGGAACTCGAGCGAGAACCTGGTTCTGCCTTGCTCTGGTAGCAGGAGGGTCCCCTCAGGCCTTTGGTGGCCCGTGGTCTTCAATACTGCCATTAGTGTCCTCCGTCTCATTCGTCTGACCCTGGCGCAGTTGTGCCTACCTCACAGAGTGATGGAGGAGGAGTTGGCCATGATTTGTCCAAAACATTTTTTGGTAAATTACGCTTGAGGTTCATCAGGAAGGAGAAGCGGATGTAATCAAGGAAATACTCATTCTCTGGGCAGCGAGGGTGGTTCCGGTAAATAAAACCTTTAATGAACCTGAGGAAGAAGAAAATTTTATTAGAAAATTAGAAAAGTGATCAAAATTAGAGATATTTAGAGGTCTCTTCCAACCAAACCCTTTTCTGGGATTTACTTAGTAGTTGTAATTTTTTTTAAAAACCCTCTGATACTGTAGTGACAAGAAAGTTTATTCTTACCATCTTATTGTTAAGAAGTAAGTACCCATTTGATGGCTTGGGTTATTCTTTACGCACCTTCTGATAGTCTCTACTGCCCACTTCTTCTTGGCAGCTTTTCGCCGTCCCAGGGTTCCCCGCCACCAGGACTGGATCGCTATTGCTAAAAATAATACAAAGATTTTGCACTAAGTGAGCTCCTTCGTGCCAATATTGACTCCCTACAAAACTGGCAACAAAGGGTGCTCAAGACAGCCCGCTCTGTAAGTAAACAGCCTTCAACATGGCATATGGGAAAGAATATAATTTAAGTTTTAACAATATGATACAATGGCTAAATGTCAATAAGAAGGACCGGCAGATGGGAACTGCTGTACGGGGCTTGCTGGGTGAACGTGAGTTAAGTCTGCTTCTCTTGCTTGGAGGCTCACAGCCTAAAGGTGGAAGGACTGGGTACCACACCAACATCTTCCATTCTACTTCCAGCAAGGCTTTGAGAATGTTCCTTCTTGCACATCAAACTCAAGTCATCTCTGACAACAATGGCCACGTCAAACCATACAATTACACAGCACTGCCGTTCTGCCCCACCCCGGGTCATACCTGAGTGTTTCATGTGCAGGAATTTCTTTCGACGGTAGAAACCTCTCCATGTGGCCTGCATTTTTGTTGCTGAAATTGCAAGAAAAGCAGCAATTTGAAATTGTGATCAAGCAGATTTTGGTAGAAGAAGGGTCAAATTTTTAAACACACCCCACCCCCACCCCAAACAAACAGGGGTTGGGGGTGGGAAATCAGAAAACAGACAGCTAACTGTCCATGAAGCTACTGCAGTGTGTGTGACTCACCCAGACTCTGCTTCCTCACTTCCAGAGCATCTTCCGTTGCAAACAAGGTCTTGGGAAAGCGGATAAAAATCTTTGTTCTAGAAATAGAAATGCAGAATTATGTTTAACATGCCGGAGAAGTTTGCTTCCTGCCCTTAGCATCCCCTTTGGGATCTCTAATCTTTTCCTCACCCATTAGATAGAGAAGCCTTATTTAAAAGCAATGACATGGATGTCCAGTGATTCATAATCTCAAATTAAGAAAACAGAAGAACTAACCGTCCCATTTTGTATTCTTCCTGTTTGTAGCCAAGGTGCTTCACCAGCACAGCCACCCCATCGTGGGGCCGGCCGTCCCACGTAGGCCATGTTTCTGGACAAAGTGATTTGTACCTGTAAATTGACAGCAGAAGAAATCTTAGGGAGAGAAGTCCAATCCATACAGGGCAATGGAGAGAGGCCACGCTTCTTGCTCCCTCAAGAATGTAAGTCTGTCAGGTGTGAGGGCTGCCTCTGCTGTTCAGAACAGCTCCCCCAGCCTCAACATCTGTGGGACCGAGACCAGGGGGAGGGAGCAGCAGGGAGAGCGCAGTCTGAGGTAATCCTACCTCTGCAGGAAAACTTCGTATTTCCTTCGATACGCAAACCCAGCTCTGCGCACTCTGAGGTTCTCCATCAACCCTAGGTATTTCACTTGATGTCGGATTAGAACTTCATCAAATCGATCTTGAGAGAGCATGAAAACAGAGAAATGCAATCAATGTATAGCTGTCCCCTCATCTGGAGAAGGGGAATGTTCAGTTCTTGGTTATATCTTACACAATTATCTTTAACCTCTAACCAATCCTCACGGTGCAAGTCCCACACAACTTACTACGTCTCCTGTCTTCCCACCCTCCCCTTTTAATATACATTTATATTTCATTCCAAAATTAAGTTCTCCTTTAGAGTGTTCTATGCATACAGGAGGAATAAATGAGGGAGAATAAAGGTCATTAAAAGGAAGTTACGTAGGTTAATAATTCTTCAGTGTAAACATGACCCTACTCCACCCAAGAGCAAGTGCTCCCGCTCTGACTCCTGGCTGCTGGTGCTGCCACCACCTTGTACGAGAAGCTCTGGCACAGACCCAAAATGAAAAAAATCTTGCAGGATTTTGTCATTTGAGCTCCTTTCTGTGCCTCGCTGACGGGGACCTAGTGCTCTATATATAGCTGTCGTAGAAAAGAGGAAGAGTCACCAGGGTCATACCAGCCTGTTTAGCATCGTTAGGTTTAATGCAACGAATGTAGGAAGGTTCTTTGGACATCAGAATTTCCATGAGTTTGGAGAGGCTGTTTTTAAACTGAGTTGCTGCCTAGGAGAAAAGAAAGAAAATCATGTATGAAGCGATAACTTACAGCTACTACGTGTGACTGCAGAACAAACCTCAGCCTCCCAGCTTTAAATGCAAGAGGCTTGCATTTAGATAACCATGTTAGGGCATGTTTTTTAAAAAGAGGAAATAGCCACACTTCCATCCTGCTCTTGTCTTCTTACCGTTTCAGGTCTCTTTTTGTCTGTCAGCTCCGTCCTGTCAAAACACTGATTTATGATAGGGTTCTCAGAGTTGCACATGGTCTGCAGAGAGAGACGTTTTCAGAGAGAAAGTACAGAGTATTCTTCAGAGAACTATTGAAGAAACATGGGACAAAGCTGTTTGTTTGGGGTTTTTGTTTTGCTTTTTAATAGTAAAATGAACTTCGGGCACCTCAATCTGTCTTTTCCAAGTGCAGCCCTATGGACATGCATTCTCCAGGTGGAGTCTAGAAGAATCTTTTCCCTCAGGTGCCACCCCATTTTAAACCTGACTCCTCGTTCTGCTGAGTATTGGAAACGTCCTCTGTCCACACTCACCTCCTTCAGGTTCCGAAAGAGAAGGTCATTGTTTTTATCTAGAAAACCTGGAAGAAAAAGAAACCGCTCAGGCTGCCACCGCTGTTCCACAGGAACTTCACAACAAGGCAGGAATTTGAGATGGGAAATTAATCTGGTTAATCAAATGATGTGTGGACGTATTCTGTGCCCAGATTTTTCTTTACTATGTAGTGAAGCTGTTTTAATTCAAAGGGCAGAGGATGGGAGGAGGAGAAAAGAGAGGGAGAGTGGAGACGATGCACACACCTGCAACGCTGTAGGTGACCTCTCCAGCATAGTGCAAAAGCCGAAACTCCTCCCGCCCCAGTGACTTGCGAGTCTTTTGGTCAGCGAGCTTGTGCCTGGTGAGAAAGTGAAGCAGCTTCATGAGAAACAAACATTTGTTTCGTGGGGGGATTCACTTCAGGCACTTGATCTGAGAGCGGGACTATGTGAACACAGAAGGGGAGTGGGGGGAATAAATCTGACCTGCTGATTTTCAAGACCAAAAGTAAATAGGAGTTATCAACCAGCAAATCATAAAAAATGTCATAAAATGTATTTATGCTTATTTCAAATGGATGAACTTTCAGCTTCCTGGCGAGGTTGCAGAGTGGTTCTGTGTGCACATGAAATTAGAGGAGAGGCAGCAGGCAAGAGGGCAGTGAAGATGCTGGCAGCAGGCTGGCTTACTCATGAGATGCCATACAGATCCTAATCTGAGCATAACCAGAACATTCAGCAAGAATAAAGAGACATTCGGAGCTCCAAAACTGAAGTAAACAATCTGAAAGGTGAAACATGGAATTCACACCCATTGAACAGGAGCGGCAGCAATATGGATAGGTTGGCAAAGTCAAAGGAGGACATCAATACTGTCTGGGAAGCAGATGGGCACAGAGGTGAGTTAGTGCAATATAAACCTCTCCATTTCAAAAGCGCTAACACTGCTCTTCTAATCACTCTAATGCATATATACCTCTGAAGACTATTTTTACCAGCAAAATTCTGCTCCGTGTTCTAGTTACTCCTAGGCCTGACTTGAGTCATCAGTGCTGGGGAATGACCTGGCCTAATACTCCAGAACAGAGAGTTTGTCACACCTGAAGTATTGGGCCGGATCTTGGAAGAGCCAAGAAGCTGCAAGCCTGCAAATCCCTTGGACACAGCAGCAGTGGGATGCCAGGAAGAGAGAGGTGAAGAGGCAAGTCAGTAACAAGAGTTTTGTTGCTCCTATTGTTTTCTGAAGCACAGTCTTGAGAAGGGCAAGGCAGTTAGTGTTGACAACTCGCTCTGTATTACCTTAACTCACAATCTTTGCAAAAGAAAACACAATCTTCTTTTATGTGGGAGCCAGTATACCTAGGATGCTACTGCCATACACACAATGAGTTATAATGTTATCTAGGAATAATTCAAGCTTTAGGCTCTATCATGCTTGGATCCTACCAGTATAACTGCCCTCGGCTACATGAACACTCACGTGAGGAAATGAGGGTGGTTCTTCACAGTTTCCTCCAGTTTCTCCAAGAATGTTGTATCTGTGGCATCCCCAGGTCTCAGACACTCTTCATCCTACAAACACACGCATTCTAATATTTATTTCTTACTGGGCTTCTCAGCACAGCTCTAATTCTGTCTCACTGAAACACTGCCCCAGTTTGACCCTTTGGCCTTTTTTTAACAGGTAGGCCAGCTCTTAGTTCAACAAATGAAGAATTGTTGAGCTGAAAAGGAAAACACTTTCCTCCTCCTAGACTGCCTGGATTGGAAGCTTCTTTCTTTCCTGAGAGCAGATGGAGGTGATACAACACGACTTTTGATGGTGTCACTGTTCAGTGTATCGTAGCTCTTCCCACCTGCCCAAATAATCCTAATGTAAGCTTAGGCCTTTTTTTTCCCCTATGTTCTTCCCCTTGTTTTCCACTACAATGCCCCAAATTTTTAATGTAAAAAGGTGGTGTCAACTCACCAGAATAGAAATGATGCCTTTGAATTTCTCTTCCACCAAATCGCAAATTATTTTGTTATTGAAATACTGAACTGGTTCCCACTACAAAGACAAGAAATCACACTTGGGTGAAAACAATTCTAGACTGGAAAAAAAATTTGAAAATTTCAGAACATTTCAGACAGCACCTTACTTAAATAATCTTTCTGTCAAATTTGAAACGAAGCTTTTTCACTCATCAAATTTGTTTTCCTAACATTGCCTTTAAAAAACTTTTTTTTTAATCAGAGTAGAAGACTGGAATGGCATTACTCACTTCTAGCTGTATCACAGTTACCAAAGTGTTTCAAAAAGAAAGAAGAAAGGAAAGCTCTTGAATTCATTTACTTCGCAGACCATTATTAACAGCTCCTTTCTAATCTGCCCGCTGGCCTGCAGGAGGTGCTACAGAGGAGACAGTGGAAGTGATGATATTAGCTCTTACCGCTATGCCTTCTGACTCGTATTCCTCTTGTTCTGACTTTAATGTGAGCTCTATGAAGAGCTGCTGCAATTTTTCATTACAATAATTAATGCAAAATTGCTCAAAGCTGCAAACAAAAATGAGAAAAATAATCACTAACACTGTACCACAAGTAAAAGAAGCTATCATCAGTGGGCAGCAGCATGAATGTATCTCTGTGTAAATCAAGAGACATAGGTTTATTTACTGAATGTATAGATTTAGTAAGTTCAGTGAATCTCATGAAGGAGTTCCAGAAGGAGGGAAAAACGGACATGAAGGGTGGAACACAGAGGAAGACAAAAACTTTTAAGAAGGGCCCAATAATACTGCAAATTTGAGTCTCATTTCATTGCTATCTGCCAGTCAGGTTCCAGACTCTGACACAGTCCCATACCCTGGTTTGTAGCTGTTTTTTCCCATTCACACCACCACGGGAAGACGCCAGAACAACAGCCACCACTGTACCAGAGAGCTGGACAAAGGCATAGTTCAAGATATCACATGAATGTGCCCCAAAAAGACAGCAGTCTCTTTAAAATAGCATTTACAGCTGTTACTGTTCCTGGTAAGTATTAGCTGGATGCCCCAAGTGTTATCAGTTATTCAACTGATTTCCTGAAGTTTAAACATCATCTCTTTCTCTCTTACTAACAGAGCCAGAGATGGAATAATGTCTCATTTCACAACGGAGAGAAAACACTGTAATGAATGAAGTCATGCAGAGTTTACTCAAAACTGAGAGACATCGATTGAAACAAACCTGTTGTGCTGGAAAACCTCAAATCCATAGATATCAAGCAATCCTAGAACTGTTGTACTTCTCCAGCCCGGAAACTCTCCTTCCTGCAATAAGGCAAAAAATAAATGTTGATATGTACTCACAGCTACGATCCATCACTGGATCTTACCCATTTAGTTACAGCATTTACTCCTTACCCTCTTCTTAACGGAGAACAAATTAATTTACTGTACAGCATGAAGGTTACCACTTCTCTGCTTTGCAGCTAAAAGATTTGAAACTTCCTTTCACGCTCGGTTGGATATCAACAAACAAAAGGTTCATTTACCTTGTAAGCAAGAGACTTGTTAACCTTGTTCACCAGCCAGGAGAAAGTGCGTCCGTATATTGCCTTAGCAAGCGCATCCCTTGCGTAGGCTGCCTGCTCCAGGTTCAGAGGACTGATTAGCTGCATCCAGAAGGAGAAAAAAAGCCATTCAACAGCCATTCCGCTGAGAGATGAAGGTTCCCTAGTTCACTGTTAATAAACAGCCACTTAACGGCATCCTGTCTGGGCTGGGCTCAGCTCACATCACTGTCTCCCAGCCGTACAGGCTGCAAGTCTCCATACGGTTATGGGACTCTTACACTGACAACCTCCTTTGACAAGTGAGAAGTGAACTGTTTACTTCTGGTAAGAGAGCTGACGGTGTACCGCTAGCTTGATTTAATTCCATGTGCCTCCCAGATCCCCAGATCACGTTCTTACCTCTTCCCCTTTTGCTATGATCTTCTTGTGGATCAATGCATCTCGAAGAACAGAGCCCTCAACTGCTAGAAGCTGCAAAGCAGTAGAATATTAAATTAATTTTTGAAGCAGTATGTTCAATTTATCCGTTCTAGTTTTAAGAGATCAGAAAGCCTAGTCCCCAAAATCAGAGTCCAATGGAACCAGCCTTCATTTCCCATTCACACTGCAAGGCTTTTTGCAACATCGGTCCTTCCCTTTCCTCCCGCACACCACCTCCTTGCTGCCAGTGATATGACCCAACAAATAAATTGGCTTGATTGTTCTGGCACAAAGAACTGACTAAGCAAAGCCACCAGCGTTGTTCTTTCTTTAAAACTCTTCTCTGGAGTAGGTGTAGTCCTATCCCACCGCCTGAAGGCGAAAACCTCAAGTCAGTGGTGCATCAAATGGTAAACAGAGAAGTTGTCACTTAAAGGGTTTTGATGTTAATATCTGCATTTTATTTAGGTCAAATAAAAGTAAATTTGTGACAACTTCTAAACCATATTCTAAAATTATACCATGGTACCAAGTTCAAAATAAGGAAACCTCTCTAATTCATCTTTAATGAAATATATTTCTAACTGGTGATACTTACCCTAGCCAGATATTTAATCTGATTCTCTGTAGTGACCTGAGCATTTCCTTGCTCATCAGCAGCAAACTGCACGTTCCCCAGATGCAGAACGCTAGCCACAATGCTCAGCAAATCCTAGGATGGAGGCAACAGTCAGAAATCAAGACGATGAAATGAATACACAGTGAGAAAAGGCAGTGAGATTTTTGTGTTAATTAACATTTTATGAGAACATTTTGTATTTTTTTTTTTCCGGATTTTTGCAGAGAATACATTCACTCTGAAGGCTGCCTTTGGTCAAAAATAACAAATCAAAGCAGAAAAATTCCTTAAGAGTAGGAAAATCAGCTGTGCTGTCAAACATGTCTCACCTCCACCTCATTGTCATTGAAGCTTATAATGGACAGGGCTCTTCGCACGATCTTCCAATCATTTTTATCATTTATGGAGCTGACCCTTGCACAGTGACCCTAGAAAGACACAGTTCGATATAAGTAAGTAATTGTCAAAGATATATTATTCATGCTCAATGCACTTCTGCCATGTGTTTCTTTTTATAGCAGTCATCTCTGTTATTTTTGAAGTGAGGGAAGGAAACTACAAAGTCAACTGAGAATACATCGGTCCTATAATATAACAATATTATAAGAATTACTACTTAATGCACACCTTTACTAAATAGTGATACTGTTGTGGGCTCTTTTCGAGGCCCAGCCTTCGCAGTAAGTCCTCTTCCCCTCCTTCTAGCAGCTGGTAGAAAATGTGGAAGTTCCTCTCTCCATGATTCTGGTGCACAACTCGGGATTTCTCCAGGAGGTAGTTCAAGATGTGGCCCCCAACAGGAGCCCCCTAAATCAAACCAGATACACCGAAATGGGTCATCAACACAGAGGAAAATATTGCTGCTTCTTGGTGGCCTTTTCAAAGACAAATAGGATACAAAATGATAGCCTACGGAAAGACAGAAAATTATCTGTCATTTTGTATCACAATCTCTGTTTCAGCTAAAACATAGTGGCAATGTGAGTTTTGAAGTGTAAGCAAAAGGAGCTATCAGATGAAAATAACATGCCGTTGTACAGATCATGGCTACAGCACATACTGAATGGGATCCTGACTTGTGTCAAATTCCTTCTCGGAAGGAATTTAACACAAAGGAAAAGCAATAAAACTGTGAGTGTGGAGGGACTGCATGCTGAGAGGTTTAAATGACTGCGGTATGCTGAGCTACTCAGTTCTTGCACTATGTTCATCTTCATAGCGTGGGGCAATTTGGATCAGAATCGAAACAAACACTATGCAAAGTTACACAGGACAGAGATTATCTTCAGATCACAGCTGGCTTATGTGGATGTAGTTTGGGAGTATCCATTTGCATGGTGCACATATACCCTAGAAATAAGAGGATTTAATCTCACTGTCTCCTTATATAGAGAAAGGAGGGAAATAAGAAAGGAAAGCGTGTACTATAAAATCCTCTGGAACCAAACATTGCTACCACAGACTCTGCTTATGCCATCACCAAGGGAATGCAAAACAATTGCTCCACGCACACATAAGTACAAGAAAGCACGGGCAACAGAGACCTGCTATGACTGGGACCAGTTCTGAAGTACAAAACAGATTTTAAGTTACCCTGTAATCAAACTGCACATCCATGTATTTCCCAAATCGGCTGGAGTTGTCATTCCGAAGGGTTTTTGCATTTCCAAAGGCCTGAAATGAAAACAATTGGGAGAAAAATAAGTAAGTATCAAATAAGATTATTTATAAACACTTTGGTGAAGCTGCCAGTTGTTTATTTACAGCCATTAAAGCCTAGGGTTTTCCTTTTTGCAAGGGAAACCAAGGAGGAAACCGATTGCTACCCAAATTCTAATGTTGATCTTTATACGCAGAGCAAGCATTGCAGATGGAGCATGCCTCTGAAAACATTTCCATCCCCCCTAGCAAGCTTATTTTAATGCCAGTTCACTGCTGACAACATATGTCATGTCTGACGGTCTTCTCAAAGCTCCCTTTTTCATCACAGCTCTTCGCTTACAGTCACCCGCAGCTCCGTTCACAGCAGGCGCTACCCTAACAGGCCTAGGCCTGCCAGGCTTTCCCCTCTCATGGGGAGCACACCTTTCCCTGAGCACGGAGCGGAAATATCAAAGGGAACTCCAAAGGCGGCTCAGGACTGGACACTAGAGGACACCACAGCGCTAGAAAATGCACCCACAAATGCATTTATCAGAGGACAACGCTGCCCACAGCGGATGTGTCCGCTTCTGGCTTTGTAAACTTCTGCAGCGCACCAGAACTCTTCCCACGCCAAACGCCTCCCTCTCCCTGCAGCCTGCCCACTCCAGAATAGCTCCTGGTAGACTGGAAAGGGCCAAGTGAGCTCAGCAGCAGACGGCCATTTCTTCGGCTTGGAAGCAGACCGGGATTCCCCTGTGTGCAGTGCAAACGATCTGCCCACATGCCGGGAACCGGCGTTCCCAGGATACACTATCCGCTCCGCACAGACGGCTCGGTCATGCCCAGCGGGGTCCAGCTGCCCCCACCCCCTCAGCTGGAAAATGTGAGTGCTGCTGGTATGACTCAATGTCAAGTTTCCATGCTGCAGGCTCTAGAGTTACCTCCAGGACGGGATTGGATTGTAGCAGGCGGTCCTTCACGGTTTCGACCTGCTGACTGGCTGGACAGGTCACGGCGTAGTACTGCAGGATCTTCTTGGTGGCCTCCGTTTTGCCAGCCCCGCTCTCCCCAGAGATCAGAATACACTGATCCTTCCTCTCCGTGCGCAGGGAGCGATATGAATTGTCTGCAATAGCGTAGCTAAGGGACAAGGATAACCAGGCATTAGTTTGGTTCCACAAGTGAAGGGCAGAGTCCTCAGCTAAGACTACCCCACAGAGCGAACTCCTAGCAGAGACACCTCAAAAAGAAGCATGTGTCCATGGGCTGGGTAAGAGCATATTGCTTCTGCACACTGGTGATGACACAGGAGATTTCTGATATCTCTATACACATCTTAGCCACTGAGCCAAGTTTCTGCAGGGCGACAGAACAAATCTATTGAATTCCTTCAAAAACTGTTCTCTGACTCTCTGATGAGAAGAGTTTCTGTAGAAGATGACTAAATGGTGCAGATAAACTTACTTTTCTAAATATACATGATCGCTCAACACTGGTCCCGCAGGACAAAAAAGCTTTACATTCAGGAAACATCTTGTTTTCCATCGATCTTTATTCTAGCTTATCTTTTAAGTGATGACACACTCAGGTGGTCACAACTGCACTTTGCTATCTGGGTGGCTCCTATAATGTGGCTCCAGAATAGCGTGACCTCCCACAGCTTCTCTTGGATTGTAGAAAGAATGGGATAAGCCAGCACAGACTGATAAGCGTCCTGCAGGCTACTTAAGCTACCATCCAACTTGGGCCAAACGCTACCCAAAATACCACATGGTTCCTCCTGCCTGCATACGGCCAGGGCTTATTGCTGCTGGCTCTGGAGCCCTGCTTCTTCCTTTGCTGCTACTTCTTTCTCTTCTGTTTTCCTCCCCGCGACAGACCAGACAGGATCTTATACCAAGAATCACACACGCTTTTACAACACCAGAGAGCAGGAGGATGAGTCTGACAATGGTGGCAACTGCTTACAGAGGGAGAGAGGAAAAGAAGGACTGGGTAGATGCAATGGAAGAGGGTAAGAGAAAAGAGGACCATCAGCCCTTCACAATGCACTCATATAAGAAGACCTCCACAACAATATTTTCAGCTGTCTTACATGTGGTGATCAAGCAGCTATCCTGTCTCATACACTTGACAACCTTTTAGTAACTTTGCCTTTTTTTTTTTTTTTTAAGAACTCTCATGCTGTGAAATTAATTAGAAATAATCACACCAAAATAACAGCCATGGCCCTTCTCAAGTCTATTAATACTTGGTGCTAAGGCAACACCAATGAGCTACCTAGCAACACAACTGCACATTTACCCCACTAAAGTCATCAAGTCCTTCTCTTCCCATCCAAACTCTGTCTCTAGAGTATTTTGAAAACAGTTGAATAAATGTAAATTTAATTTAAATTTCAAGAACTGCCTCTAGACTGTGTGCCTTTATGGGGTGATTTGATAGTATTATAAGTTCAAGCAGAAGGCTAGCGGTCATGCACACCACATACAGAATCACTTTACTTAAAGATGTTTATGGTCCCATTTGTAGTCACCATCTCCGAACCCCCCGGCAGGCTATAAATAGGACAGGATGTGACAGATCACCCTGGGAAGTATGCTGTGCTTCAAGCCCATAGGGATAACTTTTCTCCCTGGAATGGCTACGTGTGACGCACTTCCCAGAGAACCCAGCGCTCAGACCTAGCCTTAAACTAATTTTTTGACACTGGAATGGCAATATTAAGTATTTTGGCTTCTAGATTTTCTAGAATCAGTTTAGAATAAGAGAAAGGAAAAAAGGCACCTGAAATACTGTAAAAGAAGCACAGAGTGCTACAGTACAGAGCATTTCAGTGCTCCTCAGAACATTTTTAAATGCATAAATAAAATCAAATAACGTAGTGTTTTGTAATGGAACGATAAAAACAGTTAACAAAAAATACTGTTTTCCCAGTTGGAGCAGCAGTGGTATTCGGTACCGCAGCCCTCAAGGGTTTGCTTATGAGCTGCAAGTTTTACAATTTCTTATGGGACTAGTTAAAACAAGAAAGAGAACGGCCTAGGTAATAATTGGCTATTTTGTGATTTAAGTCACTTTGTGGAGCACACACAGGAATTAAAGCAGAGCTGCTTAGCACTCCATGTCATACGTGAGCATTGCCATCATGCTCGGTCCTGTACCTACTGCACACAAATAAAAAGGTAGCCACAGTCCCAACGATTTTCCAGAGAGTCACAAAATTCTCACTGAAGGAACAAAGAAGCCCTTGAGAGTGCCCTGATCACAGGCAGAAGTGGCTGCATCATGGCCAGGTCTCTGCCCGGGAGGCAGGACTGAAGGTAACCCATGCGACAACAACAATTTGCACGTAAGAGTTGAGAGCGAGTTAAGGCTGGGGGTGAGGCCAGGCAGCCTGCGGCCGGAGCTGCTACCTCTGCACCCTCTCGGTCACTTCACCAGGAGCTGCCCGATGCTGATTTAAGCCACTGCCAGCTACATTCTTGGGGCAGATCTCTTATTTGGGGGACCTGCACATAGACACGATGTACTGACACGTCTAGATCAAGGGGAGAACTTAGCAGGTTTGAATGCAGGGTTTTTCAGGTTTAATCGTCCCCCGTGTAAGTCCACACAAGAAGCTGAAACACTACAAAAATCACATTTTTATCATAACAAATACAACTTCAAGTGTTCAGACTTTCCCAAATAATGCTGTTTCTCTCCTCCTCTGTGCTTGCAGCGCATTCTGTTTTCCTTACTCTCCTGGGCTATGTGCCAGTAATAAGAAACAATCCAAATAGTTTGCTCAAAAATAATATCACTTACTCTTCCAAGACCCTTAAAAAGAAAAAAAACCAAAAACCAAAAAACAACAAACCCAACTAAAAAAACCCACCACAAAAAGCTCCAAGAGGTGCTCAGAATTTGGCCCTTGGCCCCAAAAGAAAGCATTTTGGAGCCAAACATCCTCAACTCGCAGTCATCTTTCTGTTTCAGTCTGACAAAAAAATTCAAATGCTTTCAAAAATAACTTTAAACCTCAAACTTTTTTTTTTTTTTAAAATGGGAAATTGGGAATGCTCACCAGGCCAGACCATGTAAATAAATACATTCCTTGTTCCAACAGGCTGACGGTATCTTAGCAACAAGGGAAATACCAGATAAATATTGGTCAGGCAGTAACAGCAGAGGTAGGAAAGAACCCACCACACATATAGACACACTCTTTCCCCTAGTTAGCCCTACGCTGAATGAGCAATGTAGCAGCAGGGGAAACTCACAGCCCGGACACGCAGACCCCAAGTAACCCTGGAACAATGAACTCCTGTCCTGCCAGGGCTGGGTAAGCAGTGCTGTTCCTCCAGCCAGGAAGGAACCAACTCCCTTTCCAAATACTGCTCTTGCAAAGGCAACTTATCCTCTTTGGAGAGAGGAACAGGAATAGAAAGAGCCGTACGCCACACCCTCCGAAGGCTCCTTTATATCCCTATGATTTTTAGCGCTGCATCTGGGACAAGGAACAGTCCTATCGGCTTGTTTTCACATGTCATTATTGCGCACGCCTGTGTGGGAACGGCACAAACTGCACTGTTTACCCACAGGCCACTCACAGGTGAGGAGAAACTTCATAGAAGCTGACACCACGGTATCGCTCCATGTTCTGTTTACTGTAGATTTCCAGTTCTTTGTATGGATTAACAGATACCAGAACTGAGCCAATGTATGTCTGAAAAAGAGAACACAAAGCAGAGAGGTTACAGAAGGTCTGGCAGCAGATCCTCCGAGAGCCCAGACCGCTCTGAAGGCCGTGTGTTGCTGACAAGGGCTGCCTGCAGCGGTGCACTGGGGATGCTGCCGAGGGCTTCCAAAGAGGCCAAGGGTGCTGAAGAAGCGACCTCTTAGCGCAGTGAGAATGACTTTGCAGGAGTTATGCTAGGCATGTTAACCTTGCTGAAAAAACAGCACCTACAAACAGTTTTAACAAGCAAGAACGCTGGATTCTTTCTGATACACCATTTGGGATCAAGTTCAAGCCTGGCATTGCTGAAAGCCCACCACAGAGTGAATTCGTGAAATGGAAGAATGTGGCATGAGATGGATTTTCAGTGCTGGCAAGGCCTGTAAATGCCAGCAGACTTTAACTGGAGCACTGTAGCGAGTCCCTACGTCTGTTAACATGACAGCATCCCAGACTAGTTCTGACACAAGCAGCCACGGTCTATTGAAGTTGATACCACCATCTCCAAATCCAACTGCAGAGCAAAGCTATGGTATGTCTTCTGCAGCGAACACCCAAATTCAGGTCTCTGATGAACGCTTTGGCGTCTGTCACTCTGCTACTCACGTAGATCAGATTCTCCTTGAAGCGCTTACGCAGATTTTCAATAAACGCTGCTTCGCTGGTGAAGTTCTCAAGCAGGACAAAATCCTGCACCCCCACACGGTCGCGGGCCGTCAGAGCGCTCTCCATGGTCAGCCGAATACCGTTAGTCCCCGCTCCCTGCAACCAAAAGCAGAGGAAGGTTGGGATATCTGTGGTTTTGTATGCAGCTCACTGAGTCCACAAGAACGATTAACCACAATTACCCATGGACAACCTGGGTTGCTGGAGAGGGTATTAGAATAACCCCACTCTGTTGAAAACACTAGTCACTGCATACTAACACTTTATCAATTGGTTTATACTAATTGCTTTGATGGAAGAGAAGGCAGCATTAGGGAAAAGCTATTGCTGAATTTCCAATCACTTTAAAGGAATCAATCAATCAAACATGCATTTCATAAAGAGAGTAAAACTTGGATTTCCCTTCCCAGGCATCCCTTAGCAGGAGTGAGACTGAAATGTGTTCTCTCTGCTTTTCTCTCTCGTTTCGTAACGGGACGTCGTTTCTAGGTAAGGAGTCTTTTATGACTAATGATGATTCATCTCATGAGCAAACAGCTTCACATTGCTGACCAATTTAAAAGCTTTAGCAAGATACCCAGTGGGAAAATTCTGGGAAAATTCAGAACTAATGACAAATGGGCCTTTCTGCATCCCAAGCCACTGAATTTACTGTGACACTAACATCTATCCCATGCATCAAGCAACTTCTATTCCCTGACCCTCTTTTAAAAGGTTACGTTTTCAATGTGATGTGATTCAGACACAACCATCTTTGGAAAACACAGGTCTGCTGACTTCTTACTTCACCCAACCTCATGTACTAAAACAGGGAGAGGAAATGTGCACCATATGACTCGGTCACTACTTGCAGGGAAAATTTCTACTAAAGGCAATTAGACCCGATGGACAGATGACATACGAGGCGTAGAAGACGAGAGACACTACAGAAAATCAGAGACAGGCGATACAACCTATTAAACAATTTGCCTCACTTCTGTCCGCATTTCCTTATCATATTCTTAAATCCTTCTTACTTTGCAAACTCCTCACAGCAAACACCCTTCTCCTAAATCATTTCCCTAAAGCATTAATGCATTTCAGAGAATCTGTTGTTATATTCTGGGATGTTGCCATCACTGGCACAAACGCCACCGGGAGCTTGTTCACAAAACGGGCTCATGCACTGATAGCAATACCCCGGCACCCTCTCCTGTATCAGTGTTACAAACCGGGAAGGCCGGACCCCTGCTGCAACGCTGTCGTCCAGCCCCAAAACCCTGCACAATGATGTAGATGATTTTTGCTGACTCACGTTGTCAGGTAGTTCCTTTCTGCTCCTTCTCAAGATATAATAGTGGTCAGAGCACGGGGACTGATGGCGTGCAGGGAAAAAAGATAAGAACAACCTTGGTCAGAAGAAAATTTAGCTTGAGTTTTGTTAAGGCAAGTTAATAAAGGCAAGACCCACTGAAGTATAAATTTGGGCCCAAACGGGTGCAAATTCCTTCAGCCTGCAGCTGTTTAGACTTAACAATCATTTATAAATGTAGTTTTGCCTATTTCTGCAAGTTATAATCGGCTTCCTTCCTGAAAGCCCAGTGCCTGGGCATAAGTGATTGCATGAAACTAGCAGCTTTCAGAAAGAAAAATTAGTTCTTACAACTTGCTACTAGGAAATCTCAAATCCAGATCCACTCTAATGGCTCAAACACCACAAAGAAACATCATTTTAATCTCCATTTTTATTTTTTTTCCAATTAGTCTCATGGCCTGGAAGGCCTGATTTCTAAGCTTTGAAAGATCCAGTATGGGAGGAATTCTGCAAATACTGTCACAAGTAATCTTTAAAATGCCCAAAACCTTCCAAGCCAACTCCTCCACACCTTCAGCAAAGTGCTTTGTTGTCTTCCACCCTGTTTGCCACGGTGAAGAGGAAAGGGATAAGCCCTGGAGAAGAAGGTGGCGAGATAAAGGACAACACTGGCAAAATAAATAGGGATTAATCATACAGAAATAAACTCCGCCTAGAAATCAGAATCCTTCTGTCAGAGCAGTGCAATCCTGGAGCAGCTTTTGGACAAGGTAATGGGAACAAAGGCAAAACCAAAAGAAAATAACTAGTTTTCAAGTGGGCAAGTTTATGAATACAGTTTTAAAACACAGCCGCCTCAAAAATGACCAAGGAGAAATTTCCACCCTCGCACAGTTAATCCAAGTTTATATAATCCTAAAGACTTTCACAGAAAACGTCACTTAGTAGTTTCAGCAGTTCTTTCATCAGCTACTCCCTCCAGCTCAGGACAAACTGATCCCAGCTGCACACATCCAGCCTAAGGAAGAAGCAATCTATCCTACTTACAACACAGCAAATTGCACTTCGGCCGCCTCCTCTGGGACAGGCATTTAAGGCTAAGTAGCTTTCAGTTTCCTCCACACTTTTTTCTTCTCATTCAACTCCAACCTCTCTCCGTGAGAACAAAATAACTGCCTGAAATTTTCAGTTAAAAAAAAAACCCAAAACAAAACAAAAAAACCTCTAGATGCAACTTTCCAGCAACAATTAAATGTGACCAGGTTACCTAGTCAACATGATGCAGTCAGATTCTCCAGAATATAAACTTTGATCACAGTGTGGTACCCGCCCTGGCCTAAGTTCAATGCAAATAGAAACGTCAGTCATAAACCACAGCTCAGCAATATGCACTTCTCTGTGCCAGCATTTGCTTATTTGCTTTATTGCTTATGTCCAAGTCTACCACCAACTTGAAATGTCAACATTAACTATTTGACTGCCAACAACTTCAACGGATGCAATGCAAAAGGTGGTGAAAATAAATATTTTTTGCAAAATGGAAATAGAACAGTAATTGAGAAGGAAGACAGTGGGGAAAGGCGGCACTATTTAGAAAAGATAATCACAATGACGACCATATGTTCCTACTGAATGATGAGTGTGACCGTAAGGCACTGAATAAATTGAAATAACTAAAATGTTAGTTATTTTATGTTAGCAGGCAGACATCAAATCTGGTGGCTGTAAATTAATGCTAGAAAACCCAGTCTGGGGGGTTAAATATGTCACAGTGGAGCTAATTAACCATTAAAGCAGTTTGCCTATGGACAGGACTGGCTCCCTTAGCGCCTTTGCAGTGGACAGATTTGTCTCTGCCAAAACGCCTCCGGCTGACGTACACTTCATTTACAACATCCTCCGCTCTGTACTACGCAAGAGATCAGCTTGGACAACTCGGAAAGCCCTGCAGCAGGGAGTACGTATTCCAGATAATTAGGAGAATACAGGTTGTGAGGGTCTGATTAGACCCTTCCTTGCGAAAATCAGCTGTCCTTGAAGCTGCTAAGAGCACGCGGTGGTAGAGGAGCCGTTCTGACAGTGCGAACACAGGCGAAAGGGCCGTCCCACCTGCCCTCTGCGCAGCTGCGCTCTTTGGCTTGCACCAGCTCTAGTGCTTGTGCAATAAACCAGACCGGAAATCTAACATGGATTAAAACTAACTCAGATATATTTTTTTTATTACCCCAGCTCATTTTCCCCACGCTGGTTCCACACATAATCATACGCAATGGCCGACAGATACAGTGGCACAAGACTGGGAACCGCAGCGGAGATGGGCAGGAGCAAGCATTTCAGCAGCAGGGCCAGTTCCTGCTGGTTTTAAGCGCTTGTGAAACTACCACCGAAGAGGCAAGTTAGGTGCAGCCTAACGGCTCACCACCACCAAACCAAACACATCCCCTCCTTTGGACTTTGCCTCCCTGGCATGTGTGAACACAAGCAATTACATGTCTCTAAGCAGAACCAATGCAACTCACTAAATCAGCAGAACAAAGTCTAGGAAAAAAGATGATGGTAGCTTTCTGTCAATGAGCCGAATCACCTTACCATGGGACCAAGGTGAGTGTTGGACCCAGGGCAAGGAGAGAATGGAGCACGGGTGCCCTTTTGACAGTACCAGGTAGGTAGGTTAGCTCAGCCATGTGCAACTTCACCCTGCCTATAGGAAACAAAAGGAGGCCAAGAATCCCAACCTTTGCAGGATATACCATGCTAATGCCACACCCAGCACAGGCTGCAAACAGGGAATTGCAAAAATCTGAGCAATCTCCATCTGACTTGACTGCCTGTGGCCTTAGGAGTGCCTGTGCCTTCTCTCAAACTGGCCTTTTATCTCTTACTAAAATCACTGTCCTGACGGTCACTCCTGCTTGAGAGAGTACAAGCTGACTTTTGCCACTGCGTTTCTCAAACCCACCCCGAGGTACAGGTCCAAGGGACTCATTCCCACACTATTTTAACCCACACTTTGCTTTTAATCTCTTCTCCAGAGCCGTCAGCACAACAGTGGCTCGCTGCCAGGAAAGGAAAAGCCGTCACTCCTGAATGGTGGGGACCAAGCCAGTGCAATTACCAACGCGGTACTACTTCCACATGCCTTTTTCTTCCATGTGATTAAACGTGGGGAACGACTTTCAGCTAGGGTAAACTGGTGCTGCTCAATGCAGCCTGCAGAGCCAGGTTTGCGTTGGCTGAGGTTCCAGCTTTTCTTTGTATTCATACAAGAGAGTCAACAAGACCACAAAATACCCTTCACAAACAACTCCTGGGAGTACAAAAGCACTCAATACTATACCAAAGAGTTTCCTAAACTGAACTGGTAAGTCTCTGACACGTTATTGTGGAATTGTAAAGAAATATTTTTCTTTTAAATGGTGCTAAATGACAAAGGATAATAAAGACCTTCCTCTCCTTAGGACTTGGAGATCTAATCACCTCAAAAGTGAAAACCAAGACCTTTTGCTCTGCACAACAAAATCCAAAGTACTTGAGTCACTCTGTCACTCTGAGCACATCAGGGAAACTTTCTTTTGTGAAGGAAGATGGAGGGCGACTCTGCCACGAGCACAGTTCAGGGATGATGTGTACTGAGCAAGAAACTCCCCCCACTGCTTTGTCCATCGACTGGTCTATGGCTTTGCAATACCCAGTAGCCCAACACGTGTGCAGGACGGAGTCTTTTACACCAGAATTTCCCAGCCTTGATTTTCCCAGAGGGGCAACTGAACGGTCAGTGTTGGCACAGCAATTCCAGACACAAATGCTGCTGGCTGCTGAGACAACAGGCAGCACCTGGCAGCTCAGGCAACTCTCACTCCTTCCTGGAGCATCCATGAGTGATGCACATGAAAACACCTGGAGCTCTCAAAGTGAACGGTCTTACATGGAGCAGGGAAGCTTTATAATCATCTGATTTAGACAGAAAAGTCACACGATGTAAACAAGATTTCTGCTTCAACATCTAAAAATGTCCGTTTTAATATTTTCCTCTGACAACGCATTTTTACAAATGAGCTAGTATCCATTCAGCAGACCAGGAGACTTGCACTACAACGACCGCAGGAAGCGGGTGCCGTATGGAAAGAGGCAGGCATCTTTATCTTGGTATCAAGTGAAAGATGATTGATCTGCGGGTTCCAGAAATAGTTACAAAGCCGGGAACAGAAGAACAGGCAAGAACCAAATGCGAGTGGGAAGGGAAATTCAGATTAGATTCTGGAAGACAATAAGAAGTCTGAACCAAGAATGAACTTCTTGTGGGGAGGTGGCAGTTAAAACACATTTGTCTCCTGGATGGTATGACACACTTCACCGCCATGCCAAAGCTGCAGGAAGGAAAGAAAAATCCTCTGATTTCTACTCCACTCTACAGCCTGGGAAAGGGTCTGGACACAACATGGGCTAGACAGCAGGGCAGACAAAAATCAACTATTTTATCCAGGGCGGAATGGGATAGCTCTTCTTTCCTTTTACATGGAGAAAGCAATAATGAAAACAACTGAGGTGGACCTGGACCAAGGGATCTTAGTCAAGCACTTGCCGCCTGCCAGCAAATCCTGGACAGGTTGTTAGGATCCTCCTCCCTTTTGCCACGCGAAGTTAGCTGCACATTTTGGACACAGAAAACTCTGTTAGTCAACAGCTGGGTTGGAAGGAGGGTTCCCCAAGAGGCAGCTCCATATCTCAGGTAAAAATCCTCTGCATCCAACCACATGGATTTATCTGCGCTTTCTGAAGCCATCTGAGCTCAGACAATCATTTATACGACCCGAATCTCATGTATTGGACTCGTTTAATGAAAAAATATAATAACAAAATCAAATGGTTTATTTTGCTTTTAATTATGTAGGCCCAATGAAGAGTGCAGCATTTCCCACAAGGTGGTAAGCTGTTCTGAGCAGACAACTTGAGAAAAATCAGAACTGTCAGATCCAATGGGATCAAAACCAGATAACAACTCTGATGACACAGGCTAGTAGAGTTAAAGGGAACAACTTCAACTTGCAAAAAAAGTTACCATGTCAGCAGCTGCCACTCAGGGACCATTTATAGCAGAATCAGTTTTTATTCTTGCTTCTTTTAGAGCAATACATCGCCCACAAAGGAATGTCTGGAGTCAAGGAGCACTTGCCCATGCTCAGAACCTGGTTCTCCCTGTCTGATACTTCCCTCCCGATCCTAAAACACATGTTAAATGGATTTAACTACAGAACACTCTATTCAAAAAATTATATTAAGGAGAGAGAATTGCCACTTCCTTGACTAATTTCTGTAAACAATGTATTTTGAAGTCTTCCATATTTTAAGTAGGGACAAACCGGAATACATTAAAACACAAAATAATCGGAAATATAAGGTAAGCAAGCTTATTCTGCTCTCACAAAGATTTGCTACGTCCCCACTAGTAAATTGCCTAGAAGTTAAAAAGTTCTGCCTCCCTCACTTTCCAAGCTACAGAACCATTTAACCTCCCACCCTAAAATGCAAAGCAGAATGGGAAATGTGAGCAGTGTATCACACTGTGTGCATTAAGTATCTATTAAATGCACGTAGGTCGTGGGGAGTTAGAACTGTGAAAGCAAAAACTTAATCTTTTGAAAAAGAATAATGCAGAGTGTGGATGTTGCTGCAATTAATTATGACTCTTCATGTATTAATCAATGATATTTGACACTTCCAACATTTAGAACAGTAAGAATCCCTATCTAAGGAGCTCAAACGTAAATTAGAAATGCAAACTATGATGGACCAGAAACCAAAGAAAGCCATGGAGATTTGCATGGCAAGCAGGTATATAATTTGTTCAATGTTTATAACAATTATATTTTCTAGAATTTGCTTTTTTTTGGGGGGGGGGGGGTATGTTA
The DNA here is from genome assembly GCA_013401315.1 of Balaeniceps rex. Lineage (NCBI taxonomy): Eukaryota > Metazoa > Chordata > Aves > Pelecaniformes > Balaenicipitidae > Balaeniceps > Balaeniceps rex. The sequence goes on along the minus strand of VYZW01032394.1, from coordinate 41,542 downwards.
CGAAGAAAGAGAAGCAATTAGTAGTGAAAAAAGTAGTTATAAGAACTGATTTGAAGGAGAAGAAAAATGTTTAGCCCTAAGAGGGGATGCTGATATTTCAATCAAGCCAAGTACAAAATAGCAGTAAGAAGAATGAACTAGGCAAACCAGAAAGATCACCAAGGCTGGAAAAGTAAATACACTGAATTTCTATATTTAGGGAGCTGACATTTCTGCTCCTGAACAGATGAGAAAAAGCTGTTGCTCGTTAAAAGATGTTGCTGATCACAGTATACACAGCAGTACTACCTGCAACCTCAGGTCACAGGCCTGTGCATCCCACAGTAGCTTCAGAAGACAAACAGATGGTATAAAACCCAAAAACTCAGATCACTGCCCTTCCAAGTACATTTTGCCATTGACTTCCAGATCAGACCGAGCAGGTGAGAGGGGAGCAGCAACTCAAACACTGGCCTACAGACAAGAATCACGGCATGCGCTTGCTCCCCCTGCTTCCCAGCTTGCAGCAATGGGGTGCTGACCCTGCGCCCTCATTCACTGTGCTTTGATAACTGCTGTTGTATTCCCCTCTAAACACACACAGCCTTTTGCCTCTCTCACTGCCAGTACTGCGGGTCTCACACTCTTAGTCTTGCAGCACTCTGCCCTTCCCCACACCATACGTTCCCACCTTCTCCGCTATCCACGCCCCACACAACCATTTCAGACCATTATGTCTTTCAAAGATAGTACACTTTCCACACAGACCAAGCACGCCAGTGCATTCCCAGAGCATGCGAAGGGCACTTCCACACCCACATGTTCTCTCGGAGAGTACCAAGCACCGCCCTAGACAACATCACTGCTTATCACGCTCACATGTATCACATCTAAAACCCTTTCTCTATATCCACTGCTGTACAGAGGTTTGCTGGCTTCTACAGTCCTCCATGCCAACAGACTTCCAAGCACAAGCCTCTCGAGCACTATCTGCTCCACCTTCAAATGTGCTGCCACAGGCAGGGACCAGGGAGGTCCTCCAGAAGCTCTGCGCTTCCCTTCATCGCTAAGACCCTTTCTCAGACACTGGTAAACACTAGACTATTCAGGAAAACACGCAAGGATCTCTAGATTAAGCAGGTATGGGATAGTCCAGTCCCATGCTAACTCTTTTTCAACAGTCAGAATGCTTAAATCTACAGACATGACGTTTTCAATCCTTCTCTTCCTAAATTCGGTAAGTTTACCAATTAAAGCCTTGAACGTTCTTATTCAGACAAAAGCCCACACACACTCTTTTTTATAACACTCCCTCATTCTTGACCTCAACATCTCCCAGTGTCAGGGAATTCCGTGGCCCAGTTATGCATTGTAGGAAAACAACCTTTGCATCTCTTTGGCAACTTTTAACTTAACTGAATGTCCCTCTTCCTATGTTACAACACAAAAAAAGGGAGCTCACGATCTGCCTTCTCTGTGGCACTACTGTATATATATTTTTTTTCCTCCTCTCTTACTCGTCTCTTTTGCCAGGTGACAATCCTAGTCTTCTCAGTCTTTTGCCACATACTCATTTTTCTAAGCTCCCGGTGGTTGTCCTGCAATGCAGTACGCAGATCCAGGCTTTCTGGTTGCCGCTAAAACATGGACAAAGTTTCTCTAAAGTAAATACACCCTGGAGGAACTGAGTGGCAATGAGTCCTTAAGCAGGTATTTCCTGCCATCCCCTAGGGTGGGAGGCACAGAGAAAGAAGCCCATGTCCCTGGGAAGGACACAAGCAGAGCCCAGCACCCGTACGGTACATTCACATCCTCATGCCCCTTCCACCCAAGCAAAGGCTCCACCCTATCTTCCCCCCTAACGCAGTGCAGGGCTTTCCCCCTCTTCCCACTTTCTCAACTCCCACCTTGGCTTCCTCCTCGAAACAGGCACCTCCTGGGTTTTTTATCCTATTTCAACCCCTTTCACATAACTTTCCAATGAAGGGGTCTTTCGCAAAGCAGGCTGAAGCGTTTCACTTTCCTCCTGAAACCTTGAAAATCTACCTCCCGTCTTCTCAGACTAGCTACACATCCGAAAGCTGCAAAACCACCAAAACAGCTGAATAAATCTTACCGCGCCTCTGAACTTCATTTCTGCCTCCTGCCAGCTCCCGCAGCACTTGCAGAGACTTAGTTTAAGCTGCTGCAAAAAGCAGGAATCTGAGGACAAGTTCTCTCTTCTGTCAGTTGCCTTTTTTTTTTTTTCATGACATTTTCGGTGCAGTCAGAACTCCCTCCCTCCCACCGGCTCCTACTGGAGCACCCTGGAGAGGGCGTTTTCCAAGGAGAGGGAGAGGAACTCTCCTCTCCTCCCCTCCCAAAGAGGAGAGACCGACATGCAGGGATCATGAGAGGCAGTCCAAGAGAAAAGAAGTCAGCTGTCCTCTGCCTGCAGCCTGCCTGCGGAGTCCCCGCTGCCCAATGACAGGGAAAAACGGAAAGAAAAGTAATCACAGGCACTGGAAAACCTGGTGCAGAGCCCAACACGCAGAACCACAGCAAACAGGACAGGAAGCAATATGCTCCATTATGGCAAGTTTTTGCACTGAAACAGCAGCAGCAGCGTCAAGGGGGCTCCCCGAACCCACTCCCAACTCACCCCAGCCACAGGAAGATCTCCTGGGCTTACAATTACACTTGTAGTCACTCTCTCAGCAAATCGAAGGACCACAAAGAGTCCAGGGGTAAGACAGTTTGCCTTGTCTGCCCTTGCAAGGACTTAGCATATTGGCTAACACCCACTCTATATGGAGGTCTCTGAGGTCCCCATCACAAAATAACCTGCACTACCAAGTAAGACCCCTCCTAGCAGGACACAGTCAAGCCACTGTTGCCCTCAGTCTCCAGCCCTCGCAAACAGAAGTAGCACATTTAGCTGTCCCTGAGGCCATCAGGGTTTAGTCCCTCACAAAAAAAATTCATGGCCACAGCTACACCAAGAGTGTGAAAAACCACCACCACCCAGAGATAAGGGCATTCTGACAAAAATCAAAATGTATATGCAGGCTTTGTTAGCAGTAGGTGGAAAGTGAAAGGATGAGAGGCAATGGACGCAAGCTAGAAGAAGGGAAATTCCAATGAGATATTGGGAAATTTTTTTTCACAAGTGCTGTCAAATACTGGAACAGGAGCCCCAAGAAGTTGTGAAACTCCATCCTTGGAGATATTTAAGACTCAACCAGACAATGCCTGAGCAACCTGATCTAAATTGGCCCTGCTTAGAAGTGGGGTTGGACCAGAGATCTCCACAGGTCCCTTTCAATCTAAAATTATTCTATGATTCTATTAATTATTTTGCTCCTCAATGGTCTAAGCTATGTGTCCATCCTAAAACAAATTACAGGTATAGCAAATAAAGCTATAGATCTGTTACAGATAGCAGACTGCCCTGGCACAGGGCCCAGCCCAAGTTTACCACCCTGCAGGTATTTCAGGTCACAAGTAGTTCACATTATGAGCATACAAAGCTGCTGTCTGGCAGCTGCCCAGGAGGCCAGGCAGACCCCTGAAGGAGATGAGTTCTGCCCTGAGCCAAGGGACCTTCCATTTCCAAGCATCAGTGACTAAAAAATTGCTCAGCCATTTGATCTGACTTGTAGCAGCGAATGAAGATGATGGGTTTCTGTCTGCGAGTCTCCCGACACAGATAATCACAATCTGCACAAAGCATATTGCCACCCATTTCTCCTCTATACCACCCTCCTAACGGTCCCCTCTCCAAGTGATCTGTAATATGGGACTCTGCAATTAGCCAAGAGCATGGCAAATGGCTACAAACTATGTGCAGGTTTATCCACAGCGTACAAGGTCCTGCCTACACGCACAAGGCAAAACACCTAACTTGCACCTGCAGTTAGGAGGTCTCAAACTTAGTCTAACACTATGAACTCAGCTGAATTTTCAGAGGTTGTTTGCTCTCAACGCATGCGGCCACATCTGCACCGAGCAAACATCAGCCTGATCCAAACACCACCTAATTTTCCACCAGAACCTTAACAAAATTATTTGGAACATAATCTTTCCTGCTGTGCATCACCTTCTGAAGAGAGACTACTGCAGACTCTCTCTTGCATCTGTTCAAATACTTCCGAAATTTAGGTATCACACTGAAGTCACCATCACACTGCACGTCAGCTATCATCACCAGTTCACTACCATACGCAGGCGAACAGAGGTGACAAACTGAGTAATGCCCTTTTGTCACCATAGAACTCTTTTGGAGGATATTATTTTTCTTTTCTTAAGTGGGGAAGGCTTTTCTCATGATCACAGGATAACAAGAAAGCAGAAATAAACCAATTCTCTTTCTCTAAGGGCCAAAGAGCCTTTTTAGGTGTATTAGTCTCAGATCAGATATGACTGCAGGACCCCAGGCAGCATGCAGCACTACTGAGTAAGCCCTACTCTACACGTCATCTGCCCAGAACCAACATTTACAAGCATCTCAGTTGTTGGAATCCATTTAAAGTGGTCCCTCGTGGCAGTCATCACCCAAGTTTTGCAGCACCAAAAGGCAGGTTCTCTAACCATTGAACACGCAGAGCCATGAAATCATTCCCAAGCTCGACTGCTGATATTTCATGACTGTCACTATCTGGAGTCAACTCTGCTTAAAGAGAGTTGTTGGGTTTTGTTTTTTTTCTTATCAAAATGTGTACTTTTCAAATTCTATTACAGAAAAGGTAAAGTCAAGCTTTACAGTAAAACGATTTAAATCAAAAAGCTACTTGCTTTACTTTAAAGCTTTTTAAAGTAAAACAAGACTGTGCACGGCCACTACTCAGATAGGAGGCTATTTAAAACCCAAGACATGTAGCAGATGTTGTCAGTGGTTTGGTGCAGCACTCCTCTCTAATTAGCTCTGACCCAAGGCATTGATCCCAGAGATCCTGCGCTGTGGTGGACGTCATTCGTCACAGGAAGAAGGTGGCAGCGGTTACATGGATTTGTGACGAAGCTTGGATAACGATTCTGAAGAGAGCTGTGATGCCACCAGCTCTTCTGCCCTCGTTGGATTCCATTTTGAAAAATTATTCGTAGTACCTCTTGATTCTTGCACAACTATTTGGCATGATTTTTATTCACTTCTTATCATCAACCGAGGAGTTAGGTGAATTATTAACGGAGGCAGCCTCAGGACACATTTCAGAGGGGGGTTTAGCATTGGTCTATTTTAGAGCATTGAGAGAAATAGGCAATACTCCAAAGCCCTGCTCAGTGCAGGAGCACAGGTAAGATCAAAGGTAATCTAAGCTACATTTCCCAAGCTGAGCCACATTACCCATTACTGAATCACAACAGCAAGTCCTGAGCCAGGAGTTTTCCAAGTATAGAGCCACCAGGCTACAGCTCTAATTCTTCAGGAGGAGAATGTCACTCCTCTTGTCATAATTTCCCAAATCAGTCTAGTTGTAGCCAAACAACAGAGTCAATAAAACTCATGTTACAATTTTAAGTTATGTATTAGCAGAGTTATCTTCACATTAGCAACTTCACCTTTCCCCTAGTTTACGCCTCGTAACACTTTTCAGAACGTATCACATCACTGAAAATGCCACGTAAGAGGAGAATATACAAGAGCCCAATATTCAGAAGTACATTTTTTACACATTTCCCTTGGCTTTTTTATGCAGGAGAACCCTTTTGTTTATTTATTCACTGGGAAGACCTTTAATCAAAATGTTTGGGTTTTGGGTTTGTTTTTTTTTTTTTCTATAGTCAAACTACTGCCCAGCTCTTGTTGGCAAGGAAAACACTCCTGCGTGTGGGTTAGCCTAAATTGGGAGGGAAAAAATAATTGGAAAGCAGAGACAAGCAACATAATTCTGATTTAAAAGATCTCGATCCCAGACTATTAAGGTGATAAAACCAGGCTCTTCCTTTCCAGCAATAGAGCCCAGCCCTTGTCTGTGATTTCTGCTGAGGATGGCTGGCTGGGTCTGTATCACTACTACAGGCAACTACAGGCAGAGGTATGAATCAAGTTTTCCAGGCCTCACCAGTTAGAAGTGACTCATACAAATCCTGGATTAGAGCACTGGGATTGCTCTGCTCGTTGCTGATAAGCAGCTGATTCCCTGCATACAATTTCACATTCAAAGCAAGGGGACTGGAAACCTTTCCTGTCAGCCCTGCTCCAACAGAGCAGTGCATGACTTGCTAAGCTACACCCGCCGCAAGCAGTGGCTCTACTGAAAAAAAAGAGTTTGGCCCCATGAAACCGGCATCAGCAAACCAGTCTTCCCCTCTGCTGTGCAGATTCCACTGCACAATATAAATCTGGAGGTAAGAGATGCTGGCTTGGGTTTACGCTATTCAAAAATCTATGTGGATCACAGCTACATTATTCCAAGAGCAAAAGATGTAAATTCATCTATCAATGCACACCTTTTTTCTGGATTTTGATAATATTCATTATTTCTGCCTTGCACAAGAACTACAGAATAACACACATTCCATAATTAGAAAGCACTTGGCAAAGATACCATGGGAAACAAACCACCCTAAACAGGCCAAGAATTTGAGAGCCCTTCCTCTTGCAGGTCAGAGGAACATCTTAAACAAAAAATAGAAATTTCTTTAACCTATCACATGTGTCCTGCTGTCCAGGCTGATCTAAAACTGATTTAAATGCCTCGCATTCCTAAGACACCCTATAGCAGAAACTGGAGGTTCTGAAGGACATTTGGCCCATTGCTTAGGAAAAAAACTCTGTTCCAGCAGAGGGTGAACATTCGACTGCACGCTAACTGGATAAATCAATGCCCTGCCAAAGAACCAACACTAAATATTGTAACAGGCTTGATAAGGAGACAGAACCTCTTCCCCATATCATTGGCTCTGCTAAGAATTGTCTGCTTTCTACCCTCTTTTTGTTTGTATTAATGCACCTCCTCTTTCCCCATGCAGAGAGTAGCCAGCTGTACCCCAAACAAGTAGTTAGGAGCAGAAGCCTGGACAAGTCACTGGACAGGACATTGGTCCCTGGAGACACAACATTCCCGGTCAGTTATGAAACTGCAGACCTATAAAAGTTAAACCAAAAGCCCATTATACTCACTCAAAAGGTGTCTCAAGATGGTAAAGTTCCTTAATTTTACTGCAAACTTCATGACATCACGAGTTCTCCGATTCTGTGTGAATGTGTTTGCACAATTACAGACAAAAGCCTAAAAATGTTAGGTGTGGCCAAAAGGGTTCAAAAACCAGAAGACAAAGAATATTTAAATTATTATTTTGGATTCTAATTTATGCTTTGTAATGCCTAAAACTGTCAATACTGGTTTTGTTTGTTTCAAGAAAGCTTCAACAGTGAGAACACTAAACTTCTTTTCTTCCCAAGCTCAGTCTTTCACAAATAAACAATAATAATATAAAAAAATGGAATATTACAAAAAATTAAGATGGACACCTCTCCTTGGACTCCTACACTTTCTCTGTAAGCGCTATTCGCTATTTTGATACCTCTGATGCGTTTGAGAAACGGCAGATTAAAAAGCACATATGCAGCGCTTGGATTTAGTTATGGCTCCCGCACACACACAATAATTCTGAGTCTATGACGTGAGTAAAAACCGAAACTGGGTTAATCTAACACGATTAAGATAAATTTTCCTTGTTGTTGCTCTCTGCTGAACCAGTGAAACAGAAATGGATGACTGGCTTTGACAGGGACCATCAGAACAAAGTCCCACTTTATAGTTACCAGATGCCCTTCATATGATGCCAGCTTGTCTCATGCATGTGGCTGCTCTCGCTCTGTCCCCCTCACACGCTGCTCTGTGTTATGGCTCCGTTGGTTGTTTTACAAGACTGCAGGACAGTCGCCTCTTCAGCTGATTTTACAAACACACTCTACCCATTCTGAATCCAACAGTAATTGTTGAACTAGCTTCAACAGCAAAGAGTTTAAAAACAACAGTTAATTCAGTTTGATTGCTTTGCCCTTACTTTGATACAATCGTTTTAAGCAGCTCCCCTGCAGAGTCTGTGGCAAAAACAAGAAGAGCCGTTTTGACAGAGCTGTTAATACAAACAGCCTGACTCAGTTCAGCTGATGTGCATTCCTCCCAACTGACTTTCTAAACAGTCACTCCCAGTGGCAGGACCTACATCTTCCTTTTAAGGGGAAAAAATGTTTTCACAGGAAAAATTAAGTGTTCAAAGCCTGTGCATATCTCTGTGCTTTCAGTGACCAGTCTCTCCTTTAAAAACACATTCTCGTTGCACGCAAACCAAAAACTTCTCCTTGCTTAATATAAAGTTGTTCCTCTTTTTTAACACAGCCATTAGCTTTCTATCAATACCCTGGAGGGCTCAGGTGAAACATCCTATCCTATTATTTTTCACACAAGCCAATATGAAAAAGAGAATTGGTTTTCCAAAGCTTTAGGATGACTAAATCTGAGAGAGAAAAACATGGCTGAGGAAGAACAGGCTGAACTTACATGCTGTAGACAACACTTCACAGCTCACATTGGTGACTGACAGTTCCTATTCTTTCAAATTTCTTTTCCTGCATTTCTGAAAAGAGGCTTAATGTTAGAAAGGGATTAAGACTGGAAAGCGCATCATAACAAAAACTTCTTTTTCTATCAACACTAGATAAGGAAAGAGTGAACACTGGTGCTTTGCCTGCATGTTAGATGAAGGAAACAGGATTTCCCTCTGCTACTCCCTGAGCAAGATCCCAAGGAAATGTTTCTAATAATAGGAAATTACTATATAAGGCCAGATCAGCACTAAACTGTTTGCAGTCTGGAAAAGCAGAACATACAAGAGTACCGAGGAGGGACACCACTGGCAGAGCAGGGCTCTTCACACATCAGTATTCTCCGGGAAGGCAGCATGCAGTAACCTAAGGTTCCCCTCCATAGAGATGGAGAGCATTTAACCTGTGACTCTTCTCTCCTGAGCAGAGAGGGGCCTCTCCCACAGCCCAAAATAGAAAACTAAATGTACAAGTTAGAGCTGCTATGTCCTTTTTCTATCATGCCCTTGCTTTTCTTCATGGGAGGAAAAAGACAAAACAGACCTTTAAATCTACAAAACAGCACCTGCAAAGCAAGGCTGAGCACATCTCTGATACAGAAAGGGCAGGAAAAGACACAGCCACGTCGTAAAGCATGGCGTGGCCAGTGCTAACGCAGAGGGAAGGCTGGCAGCTCTTCTACCTGCCCTTCCCGCGCAGTAGATCCATGGAGCACAATGGTTTGCTGCTGCATTTTGTGAACTGGACAGCGCTTGCTTTCTCATTTTGTTTTAAACTGTAAAGATGTTGGGCACCTGTGGAAGGAGCCTTTTAACTTTATTTTCAAAGTGTTCCCACATAATTGTATGTATTAATGTCGCGCAGGCCAACGGTTTCGGCAGCAAACAGTTGCATATAGCTACAACAAGCTGTGTACGTCTCAGCAAAACTGTCAGACTGGCTTCTGTCTGGAGCTGTAACTGTAGCTCCAACACACACTTCTTACTACCACTTCAGCAGACACAAAACCTGCAAGCCCAGTTAAAGACGGATTTTCCTCCTTCTTATACAAATGAAAGGGAGTTCCTACAACAATGCTCACAAAGACCTCGTTTGGATAAAGTGATATAACTGGAACATTTCCCCATGATCCCCAGTGAGGGGCATCTTTCCATCTCTGCTTTGTCTTTAGATAAGGCCAGAAGCTCTCATCTCCCAGCACAGAGAAGCTTGCCGGGCAAACACAGCCCGACAGAGTCCCATAGCTGCCACGGGTATGAGTACAATATACATTCCTAGACAGGTTTATCACCCAGACTTCTTTTCTGACAGCAACAAATGTGACAAAATGTACAAATAATTCTGTATCTGTAGCCCTGCTACATCCTATCTCCTGTCTACAAATGCAGCCCCTGCAGAGTTGCACAGCTTCTGGAGGAACTTGAGGCCAAATCCCAGCCAAGATTTTCAACGTGTTAGCTGGTAAGACCTCCTTGAGCTGAAATGGTCAGTTTGCCACAGCAAAGTTAGGCTGAGAGCCTTAAAAAAAGCAAGCTAGGCTACCCTTATGAAAGACTCATTGATGAGACAGTAACACAGAGTTTTGACAGCAGAAGCACTCTTCTACATCACAGCATCAGGAGCTTTGCAGTCCCGATGAGAACATGGCTGAGACTTACAATTCCCTATACTGTGCCAGAGGATTGCTCCAGTGTAACCAGGCTCTCAGGTACGTTCTTCGCCAGTTGCTCATACCTTGCCCTTGTCCCCATACTACCTGGCCAGAAAAGGGTGTGAACGCAAGGGTGTGTTAAGCTTTCCAGGGCATAGAGCAATTCTGTCCCAAGAGCATGTTTCATATTTGACTTATCTTTAGGGACATCTTGATTTCTGAAGATTTTTAAACTGACCTTTAATTTTTGTCCCATTAAATATTTCACGTTCTTGGCTGCACAGCGAGGGGGAAAACAAGTGCAGGCAACAAGCAGGTTTTTTTTCAGAACCAGTAAACATAAGTGGTTATGACTCTTAGAGAAAGCCAACTACAAGAAAGGATTTATATTAAATACCCTTATGCCTCTTTTCTCATGTAATAAGTGTTCCATAACAATTACAAAGCAATTCAGAAAGATGGCCTGTGCTGCTATTGCTTGTGGTCAGTGGTATCTGAGTTAATTAATTTTGGAAAAAACAACGTTTTGGGAAATAGCTTCCTGTGCATTTAAGTCAGTACGAAGTCTCAACTTTAAGCCCAGACCCTAACGCTGTTGTCTTCTCCACTTATTTTTCATGCCAAGTCAAAGGATGCAGTCAGTAAGTTGTTTGTTCAGTTTCAAAAAGGCTGCTCCAGGAGAAATAAGATATTTGTCTTGGCTCTAAAAAGTGAGAAGAATCGCAGGTATGAGACTAGGAGTCTGGAAGCAGAGCTCAACCATCCCTATTAATGTTATATTGATAGGATCCCAAGTTTCCCCCATACTGCCAATGATAATCATAAAATTCTTCTCTAAATATAGGAATTGTCTGTTTAGAACTGCTGACACCAAACCACTAAGTTTAAGCTCCTTTATTTTCTTCAGTGGGTTAAATCTGAAACCTAGGGAAGGCTATCTGAATGACATTATTCTTAATTGCGTCAACACATACCCTTTTACAGAAATCCAAATAACAGATTTATCTACTATATCAGACTGCTTTATAGGAAAGAACTAAACTTGACTGACTTGTCCTATGCTGTCCTTTTTTCTTTTAGTTCACAACTTTCATCAATGCAGTTTTGCATTAAAAAAACCACACTCAAACCCAGATGATTTGGTACCGTGAAAAACAGTTTAAAAAGGAAATACCTCCCTCCAAAATAGCCAAATGAAATTGTTTCTTCTAGGTAACATGAAGCTTTTCCTTTTTGTAAAGTCTGAATAAAGCTATTGTTGAACTTCTAGTTTGCTGTCAAAATCATGAACTTTTCTGCTATGTGGAGATTGGAGCACAGGTAATATCTAGGTTATATTAGTATATTGAAGCTTCTAATGTCAGAAAAGTAGAGAGAGCATCACATATGGAATATATTTCCTGAAATTCTGGGGTTTTTTTATAAAATAGCTTGTACATGAGTGATGCCCCAACAACTACTCCTACTCCCCACTCCTGTTAGTATAACAACAAAATCCCTAGTATGGAAAGTTTATAGTAGCATAAAGATGTATACATCAGTATAATTTGTACCCCAAATTTAGGGAAATGTTGCTATGAGCAACATTTCGTATTGGTATAACAGCAGCTGTCACAGGTTTCTTCCATGTGATGTCTGTAGGTTCCTTAAGGAAAAAAAACCAACACACCAATCTGCAAGTATTCTTGCGACATCTCATTCTGACGCCAGACGCGGGTGATACCTGGGAGAAACGAGTTCTTATTTTCCTTCTGGGTGTGACCCTTTTTTAATGCAAACTTAGCAATGCTGTAAGCAAACTACGAACTACCAAGTGGAGCCGAGTTCTGTGAGCCCAGAAAAAGGGCACATTCAGTGCTTTAGACATTCAAACAAGTGAGTGGTTTTTAATTTGATGATTTGTAAGTGTAGAGTTTACAGGCACAATTTGTACTTCCACCACTTTTTTTCCTCTGTCCCAAACTGACTTTGTTGGCCTAAGGCAGGCACTTATTTTGGGACAGTGAAAAGTTATAAATAAGTTCTAATAAAACTATTAGGAACACATATGGTACTGAACTTCTTTCAAACCCTTCTTTGTAAGGGAACAAAGAGCATTTTACATTTATTGTGAAGGCGTAAGTCCCCTATGAAAAGTTTAACGAAAGAGTTTCAACAAGAGTCTGGAGTAAAACGAGATCATGAACGCAAAATAAGAATATCCAATGATCTGTAGAAATTCCAGATTATGCTAAAAAGAAAAAAATGGCCTAAGCAGTTTCCAAAAGCAGACGAAAGAAAAGTAGACACACAGTGCAGACTGGCTATCTGGCAGCATGTCAGGCTTGAGGCCTGGCAACCAACAGGAGCACGTGGGCAGATGATATTGCAGCTGTCTTATGTCTGAACTGCTTCCCTTTACCCTGCCTATTCTGTTGCTTCCGAAAAGGAGGGTAAAAGCCACCAGATGAAGGGTATTGCCTGAGGTAATCTCCTTCTGACCAGTCTGACAGTACCCCAAAGATCCCACAGTGAACAAAGTCTTTAATATTTTTGTGAATTGCAAACATTTTTATCCTAAAATACATATATCGTCAGTTAACAGTGAACGGGGAATAATGAGTTGTCATCATGTTGGCAAAAGTATTCCAGGATGCCTGGAAAATACAGACGTCATTTCAGAAGGACATCCCATATCCACCGGCATCAGCTTGCACTCATCAAATGATCCAGAATATTGTTTTCCAACATTTTAAAAATTGATGCTCCTATTGAATCAAAACTACATTAAATCAAGATCTTTTTAAAGTAAAAGAAGTAGTAATCAGATTGATGTTTAAAAAAAAAAAATCATTGGCTTGCAACTTAGTAAGCACCCTTTGAAGTGTAAGTAATATCTCATCTCCAAGACATGGTTTCAACTCCCTGCTCACTCAGGAGAACTACGCTATCCTGCTCACAGCATTTTCAAGATTTTCTGCATTATCAGGGACATAGATTTAATCAAAAACAAAGACAAAATACACACTAAAGAACAATGAAGGAGCCCATTCCTTTGTGGTTCTCAGGAATGCATGTTCCACATCTGGATAAACATGGGCCTATGCAGTGAATGGAAACATTCACTCCCCAGCTGTGGCTAGGTCGAAATCCTTTCTTTTTCTCTGATTGACTGACCCGTTACACTGGGTGGTTGAAAAACTGCAAAATCCTGCTGAGGCAGACAAAATAGGTAGTCACAGGCAGGTCCAGCAATCTTCCAATTGATCCTTCACATCTACCATATAAACAAGAACTCCTTCTGGGCTGTGATCTCCAACTCGAACGAGAGATCCTGAAGCAATTCCCACAGCTCTTGTTACTTGGGTATAATCAGCTGGTTGTGACAGCTGTGACATTAACAGAAATACCAACTGTCCCAGAGCATTCTGTTCTCCATCAGAAGATGAGGACTGGCACCCCTAAGAATAAGAGACAGGAAAGGGGAAGCATCCACTTGTGCTGATGCAGATAACGAGCACATCCTCAAAAAAGTGAAAGGTATCCTGCCTTGAGGCTACCAGCGCGTAGGTGGGAATCCTTTCCACATGAGGCCACATCCTTTGGAGATCTCATGGAAGTTAGATATCTTTTGATCTTTTGTTCTGATGCTGTTTGAGCAAACCCTACTATCCATGGCAGCCAGGATGATGACAGGAACTGTCAGAAGTTTCATCCCACTGGGAAGTAAACACTTTCTTTCCTGATTTCACAGGCAAAGATTCTCTAGGTCCCCTTGGGGAAAGTGAGAGATCCAGGGCCATGAGGGAATCTGAGCTCTAACCTGAAAGAAGGGTCCGAGAGTCTCAAGAATAGGTATCTCCAATAGAAAAATCAGTACCTGTTATCGAAGACTATAATCTAATACATACATACAAAATGCAGGCAGCAGCTTTTGTTCCTTTGCTTAAGTTTTCTGTTCTAACAGCTCTCAGATACTGCCAGGGTAGCATCATTTGCTGTTGTAGCAACAACACGAGCCCAGCCTTAGCCACTCTACAATAATGAGACTGCAAAAAGATGAGAGTGTGCACAGCAAGCCCTACATTAACCCTGCTTCACTGAGGTCAGTGGGAGCTCTGCCATCAGCTTCAGTTGTGTTGGAGTACACCTGTGGCAGGAAAAAAAGGTTAAGCTCTTTTAAATCACCTAAAGAAAAAGCAAAGCATCAAAACTTGAGGGTTTGTTTCAGGAGCTATTGTTTGTATGGCTGAACTAGAAAAACAGAGGGACACGGGGAAGTTCATCACTGTAAATTATTGATCCACTGCTTTCTAGACATTGAAACTGGTAATTAAACAAATGGTAAAAAGATACTTCATCAATTATAGAGGTGTCACTTTAAATTACACCTGCTCCAGGATGAATAAAACACAGAGGTTAAATGCTATGGGTACTGCTTCATGCCAGCTTCTTGTTCAAAATCCTCACTGCAACGCTGATTATAATTCTCTTATATTGCTGCTTCAGAGGTGCATGCTCTTTGCACCTATTAAGCTAGATAAGGGGAAATGAGAGTTATTGTTTCACCAATCTTTTTCACACAATGTCCAGAAAGCACAGTCCCATGGTCAGAGAGAAGATTTGGAGCTAGGACCAGTGGGATGCCTTTGCTGCTCAACAGGCTTAGTTATGTGGCCATAAGTCAAGGTCACAGTGCCTGTGCAAACAGCCCTCCCTCAAAAATCAGACCAAAAAAAAAAGTTTTGTCTACTAACAGTCAGTTATGAAATCTGTGAAGTACTGGGCAGACATTTGATACTGGTAGGTCTTATGGTTTTCAGAAAATATATACATGTACACACCCTCCACAACCTGAAATAACACTGGCAAGCTGCTTCTGAAGCAAGACGATGATGACATCAAAGATACCCTTTTAAGCAGAAATCATGTCATAACCATAATGACTACTCAAATTTGATTTATGATAAAGTTTTATGTCAGGGTGCACGCCTTACTGCATCAAGCTTTAAGTTATCTCAATTTCACGTGTTAAATATTATATGAATGTAAAAATATACTTGCTCTCATACTCGTCTTGAAATAAAAACAACATCCAAAGAAGAGCTTGGCCATCTTGCAATTACTGGCACAGATGCTCTCTAGAACCATTACTGCATCTCTCAAATAGGTTTCACTCCGGGAAAGCATTTATTGAAGGCCGAGTTCATCAATTGATTGAGATAGGTCAGGGAGCATAAATATTCTAAGTGAAAGACTGCATATGCAGCATAAGCAGACAGCTTAAAAGTGCATGAAAAAAACCCCTAACAGGTGGACACAGTTGGCATCCTCCACTGAGCAGAAGCAGCAGTGAAGCAATAACGCTAGGAGGCAAGATTAGGGAAACAGAAATTGCTGGTGGAGCCACAACGATCCTAGAAGTCAAACAACTCGTGCTTGCCATGGTGAAGTGGGGAAGAAGTGAAAGGATATCCAGGTGGGAGTTCAGTTCAGAGAGGAAAGAGAGAGGCCAAGGTGATGAACCGCAGGAATATGCTGTGGAAGCTGGGGATGATCATCATCAGCTGATGGAAATAGTTAAAGTGGGAGATGAAGGCTGGACAGTAGAATTTTTGTGAAGGAAAGAACACCAGCTCTTGGTATGGGGACAAAAGAATCAAAAGGCTGAGCTGACTCTCCCTACCACTCCCCAAATAATGAGGCTGAAGCGCAAGGAGAGCAAGCTCTCCTACAGGCCTGATGCCAGTTGCTCTATGAAGTTTTCCTTGCCTGTTCTAAGGAGAGTTAAACAACATAAGGCTTTATTCATAAGTGCCCGATGGCGTCCCGTGTACAACAGCTCCTACCAGCAGAACAGTGTTTGTGGGAAATGTTAGGAAGAGTGTCTAAGAGAGATAAAGCTTTTGAGTTGCAGACAAAGCCGCCAGCCCTCATTTCCAGCTAGTCAGAGCAAGTCCTTCTTGAAGTCAGCAGCCTGGAATGAAGAGAATCTGGCATTTGTGCATGTATGTATGGTTCAGACAGTCAGGGCGGAGCGGCTGACTTTAATCATACTTTCCACAATGGGGGGGGAGTGGCAAAGTACAGTGAGTGATGGGTGTTATCTGCTATATATTCACAAATTCCTCTTCGACTTTGTATTTCAGGCCTGACCTCCCTTCCTGCTTCCACTAGCCCCTAGAGGAGGAGGGGAAGGGCGAGCGCACAGAACTGGAATTTGAGAATCCTTCACATTCTCAGGATTCCTGGTGTCTGTGATAGGCAGCACACACTTGTCTGGTGATCTGACAAATTCCAAGTTCTGGAGAATTACTGGAACAGCTGATGGGTCACAGGAGTAGCTACATGCAGGTACTACCCTTCCCTGCAAAGCTGAACCCCACTATTCCAAAATTTACTAATCCAAGTGCTAACCCATTACTGCCTCTGCTGCTCCAGCTTGCCTGCTGGGTGATAACCTTTGTGTTTAGTACAGACATTTCAAAGTTGTTTCTTTAATTGCCTTTTGCCAGAATATCTCTTTTCTGAGGGAAAAAAAAAAAATCAGTAGAGCATCTAAAAATATGGGCTTGCACTAGAAATTGCCAAGCTTTTTTAGCTTGTTACGAAGCCTCCTTAACAAGAGTGCTAGTATGGTATCAAAAAGGAGTAAAGCTCCAAAATAGTTCAATCCAGCTGCCCACTACTGTGTTAGCAACAATACCCTGAAGAATTCCAGTTCAAACCACTTTTGGTTGCCTTCTACCCTCACAATGAGGCTACAGTCCACTAAATCACATGGAGCTTCAATTCCATCTAGAAATAGCGTCTTGAAGTTTCTATTGCAGGATGGCATTCCCAAATTTTGTTTACTTGGGTGCCGCTACTGGTGGTGACAGCAATAGCAGCTACAAATTGCAGGAACCTGCATGTATGCCCAGAAAGGGCACACGTCCAGATCCAACCTCTCGCACGAAAGGTTTTGGCAGCAAAATGAATTCCTTCTCCCTTACCCTTTCTGCCTGTGTTGATCACAACGTCATGCTCAGATACCACAACACAGTAACCTTGTCCTACTGCCCCACACATATACCTTGCTAAAGAGTCCCACAGGGCCCAAAAGTCCTTTGAACCTTTAGAGCTGTTGAAGAGCAGTGCAAAAGTGGGCATCCCTGCGTCCTCAGCTGGGCAGGGCGTCCTCAATCCAGGTCCCCATTGCACTGGCTCTCGCAACCTCCTTCCACAAACGACAACGCCCTGGGAAGCGGCAGAGGTATATCTGGTCCAGAGAGAGGAAAGCACACCAGACATCAGTGCCCAGCTGGACCCCTCTGACTTGGGCTGTGCTCCCCGCTTTGAACCCTGGCCACTCTGCATGCTCCTTAGGCAAGAAGCAGAACAGACACCAGATCCTCTTGACTCGACGTCTAAGCGTGTTTACCCTGGCTGGCTGTACCAGCATTTATCAGTGCTGCTCTATTCCTGACCTGATACCATGTTAACGGGCAACAGCAACGCAGGCACTCCATGGGCAGATGGTTACTGTGCTGCTTAGCAGCTATAATAAGTATTACAGCTTGGGAATCCCCATTACAGAAGTGGAGTGGAGATAGTGTATTCTATTTGTAAATCTTAATAATGCCAACATTTAGAAGACAACTAATTACCATTTATGTTCCAAACAGCTGGCCTAGCTCCACATTCACAGGCTGGGAGGTTTTAGTGCCAATCAGCCCACACACCAGGGCACAAAAGTCCCCCAGTATGACTGCAGAACCTTCTAGCAAACTCAAACTTCTCACTACCACTGACTTCAAGGATCAAAAAACAGTAGCGTAAGAAGAGGACGGCTACACAAGACATCATTCCCATAGCATGACATTACAGACACTTCTCCAAGGTGAAAAGAGCACAGAAAGCGTCCTCTGGGGTGCCAGAGTGCAGTCCCAGGCTGCTGTAAGTTGACCAACACAGCTGACATTACTGTGTTGCCCTGTCCCCAGCTGTGTTTGTCCTGGCCTTCTCCCTCCTCTGTACTGGGACTGATATCTGTTCAGCTCTGTGGTGACACAGTTCAGGGAACTAAACAAACAGAAAACTTTTTTTTTTTCTTTTTTTCTTCATCATTGTTCTCCAAACTTTGTTTCAATTGATTCACCAAAGGGTCAAATGGATGCTAGTGCAGGTACAAGGCAGGGAGTGGAGAACTACAGCAAAACCAACTTAAATAAAACTTCACATCAGTATAAGCTTATCTTAGATACTGGGGGAATACATCCTCCTGGCAGGCAAGTAAAGAAAGGGCATTTCATTGAGAGTGATGTGGATGAAGCTCTAAGACTCTCTGGCTGCTTGCTTCATCCCTTACCCTTTACACATAAACGTGCCTCCCAATGTTTAAAAACTTGAGAAGTAATGTGTGTATATAATCACCACTAGCAGCCTCCAGGACAAGGCCAGGAATGACACTAGAGGCTACAGGACTGTCAGCTGCAGTGTTCCACAATCAGGAAATCAACAATATAAATTACCTAACTTGATGCATGTGGGTATGTATGTCACACCAGATTTGCCAGCAGAAACACGCCTAGCTAATACACTGGTCTGCTATTCCACAAGATTGTGAACTGGCACTTTTTGGCAGGTGCCTTAGAAATGATGGCTGATGATGCTGGACCCTGCTTGCAAGCACAGAGGAGGGCGGGAGGGAGGAAGCTCCCATCACACACACATCACTGTGCCAGTTACTGACCCAAATGAACCTTCCCATTCCCTATCAATCCGCAGATCTCAATCCAGCCCACGCTAACCACTGATTGATTTTTCTACTCCAACGAGCACTGTGTCACGTTTGTGTTGACTAACCATCAGTTCAGATAAGTGGTTTGCAATTAAGATAATTTGGTTTGGGGCCAGTGAAAGTATGGCCTGAAAAGCATTTCTGAGAGTTCAGCACAGTGCTGGAGAGATTAACCAGAGAAATTCGCTTCTCAAAACAGAAGGCCAGGTACTAAGCTGACAGCTACTTTTAGACCTTTATACCAGAATTTACCTTTCCAGCCTATCCAAAATAAAAAGCAAGATTTGTCACAACAAAACTTTTCCTCAGAAAGTAATAGCTTGCTTGTAAAATGCTCGGAAAAGATTTCTTTCTGGACACATGCACTCAACCTGCAGCAACACTGATTTTCTTCCACTCAGGTGGCAATGTGATCCTTTCACAGAGGCTACCTATTTCTGATGGCAGACAATTAGTATTTCAGGAAAAAATGCATTCGATGACAGCCAGCCAACTTAATCAAAGCCTCTAGAAAAAAAGTAAACAGTTACATGAGCGCAGCTTTTGAGTTCCATGGACTTCAGCCTGGACATAGTTCACATTCTCATCCTACACGGAGCCACTTCGAGGAATTTTCCTCCCATTGCAAGCTGAGCTGAGAAAGTGGTTTGGATAGCAGCAGTTGCCAGGTAAATATATTCCAGGCTTAAGGTTGGAAGGAGCTCCCCTATGTCCCCACCTAGACACGGAATCATCAGAGCAGAAACAGACACTTGGCAACCGATCAGGTTTCAGTTTAAAGACAGAAAGAGATCAAACACCCCCTTTCACTCTGCAAGTTTTTTTGCATACAGAACTTCACATCTCTTGCAACATTTCCTCTTCACGTGGTGCTCTCATGACCAAGCTGCCAGAGCAGCGCAGAAGCCCTCACTCCCAACGCTCGCTGCCTGCCAGGCTCTCGGCACCAGACACCCCCTGCTCTGGTAGCTCTCACCGACACAGTAGAAGAAGGCTTCAAGGTGATCGCTGTCTACACTAATCTCCAGGAAGAGCTGCTCATCTTCGATTCTTTTTTTTCTTTATCGTTTTGCTCTCCTTTGCCTTATAACTTCTGCCTTGTATTGGGACACAATTATCTCAAACCAGATTAGTTTATACTTGAGACAAATAATGTCTGAAAGCTTTACTCAAATATATAAATGGATCATAACCATCAACCCATGTATTCTTTAATTGTATCAGGCAAGAAGAAAAAATATTGTGCTCATATCATTATGTCGTCACATGTTTTTCTTAAATGTTCCAGGGACTCTTAACACACCTGTTTCAGAAATACCTCATAATTCTGCATAAATCATCCCTTCTATCATCCCAAATTGCTCCTAGCTTTCTCCAATCCCTACATAAGTGGTCATGAGAGCACTGTTTCTTCTGTGAATTGAAGAGACATCTTTTTGGTGATCTTAAAGGATAGTATTTTAAGGTAGCCAACATGTAACTGACAGGCAGCGCTACTGCTCATCTGTACTTCTGTAACCACCAAGATTTCAAACAATTTAAAGAAATGCTTTCTGCTGGAAACCAAAATTCTAAGTGCTGAAACTAAGCATCAGCTGAAATAGTAAGAGAGCCAAGATACACCATTTGTCCTTAAGTTATTTCATAAGGCTGAGCTTTAATTTTCTTCAGCTCTGGTAATTATCTGCAGACCCACTACTTCAGGAGGATGCAGAGACAAAAAGCAGAGCAAAATAAGATTGGCTGGATCTATGATACAGGCTTATTT
The DNA here is from genome assembly GCA_013401315.1 of Balaeniceps rex. Taxonomy (NCBI): domain Eukaryota; kingdom Metazoa; phylum Chordata; class Aves; order Pelecaniformes; family Balaenicipitidae; genus Balaeniceps; species Balaeniceps rex. The sequence goes on along the minus strand of VYZW01032394.1, from coordinate 20,850 downwards.
TGGCCTCCCAACCTTTTCTGCCTCCCGCACCTTTTTATCCTCCTCTTTTCCGGCATCCCCTTCTTCTTGGCCTCTACTTTTCTTGCAGACCTCCCACACCTTTTCAGTCTCTTCTTATCAGTCTCCCGCCCCTTTTCAGTCTCTACTTTTCTTTCTGGCTTCCCACCCCTTTCCAGCCTCCACTGTTCCTTCTGGCCTCCCACACGTTTTCGGCCTCTACTTTTGTTTTGGACTCCCACCCCTTCAGCCAGCACATAATATTCAAATTCCCTTAAGGTTAGGAATATGTAAGTTCCCTATCCAATCAACAGTGTCTCACCTTGATATGTACATCCATACTTTGACTTTTCCTTCTACACCCTAGCTGACCAGAAACAAGCTACCTTCTGTCCAGACATCCTACAGTCGTGACAGCACGATTTTATGCCCAAGGACACATGCTGGCTCTCTCAGGAACTCCAAATCCTGCTAAGACTCTCATAACATTGTACAGTTAATTGTGTTAAGGGAGGTACAAAAAGTAAAACAGAAGAAATTCTGAGATGGTAAAACCCAGAGTTTCAGAGCAACGCTTTCATAAGGTTTAGGGGTGATGCAAACCCCCACCGTGCTTGTTTAAACAAATAATAGATGTTCTACCTTTGCTAACAGCTCCATAAGCTGCTGTTCCCGGTTCCTATCCACCAGCTTTCCGGACAGAAGATCAGCAGGACTGAAGTTAAAAATCATCTGCATTCCCACAGAGTGCTATGATCGGGCACACAAAAACACACTCTGTACTTCTCTCCAGAACTTGCTTTTGATCCCCTCCCCCAACTTTAAGAGCAACAAACCCATGCACAAATAAAATGGGGATTTTGGAAGTCACATATTTTGTATTTGCCCTCATTTTCACATGAGACCTTAAACTTTCCTTTCTATTTTCAAACAAAATTGTGGCCAAAAATGCTTGTGACTTTAGGAGAAATCAAAAGCATACATTTTGAATACACTATTCAAAATGCAGTGCTTGAGAAATGTGATAGGTACTTTTTTTTGTGTTATTTTTGGAAAGGTGCAACAGATATAAAAGCAGTTCTTCATTATACATTACTATGCTTTTCCAGTAATCATATTGCTCTGAATCTTCTCTTCCAAGTTGCAATATTTTTCTAATTACGTTGTACTAGTAGCTCTGAAGGAAAAGGAAAGAGAACTGACCACAAAATTCAGATGTGGATAAATTCAAAAGGAAGATCCGAAATACCTTCAAAAGTTACATTTCAACAGTCCAAACACTCTTCCCACACTGTCCCATCACACGCAAGTCAGGCACGCTTAGCTGCCCCCACTTCATTCCCGCACGAACAAACCGATGGAGAAACCCTATTATATTGCATTGTGTGCACTTGCCATTGTTTGTTCAATACACCAAAAAACTATCAGGTATACAAACCCTGGCTGTTATTATAATCTTAATAGATGAATGGGTTGGTAGGAAAGCTACCTGTAACATCCATGAGAAAACAGTATGCTAACACAAAACAGCAGATAAACAGTCAAGAAAAGGCAGAAAACTGCTTGCAACTGAACTTCAGTGCTCACTTAAAATAAGGCAAAAGAATGATGCCGTGAAAAGCATTCACAGGTATCAAGAAACATCTGTTTCGGTGTCTAAGCTCCAATTCTGTCAGAGAGAGAATTCCTAGCTTCCTGGTGCAAAGGTGTGGCTTTTCCTCCCAAGATGCAGAAGAGGTAATTCTGAACAGACTCCAAAATCCTAGGAGTATAAGACAACCTGTTACTTAAAACAACAAGATATGTGGACACAGAACAAGGCTTTCTGGTCTCTAATTTGGAAAGTTCAGTAAAACTCTAGAAAAAAAACACAACAATAATTTTGCACAATAACCCTTCCTCTTCTCAAAACTGCACCATTGGACGTATCAGCCTTTGCTGCAGATCAAAACCTGAATTGCAGAAATACTACCTATAATGCAACATTGTGTGGTGTTGCAAATATGTACCAATTTTTATTTTTAAAAAATGTTGATGATAGTGTGCTGCCTTCTAATGCGTGGAACTGCATATTTTAATTATTAAAGTTAGCAAACAAGTCTGGCTGTTGAAAGTCATCTCCCTGAGTAAACAATGACTCAGTGTGGACTATATAATGTAGAAGTTATTAGTTACTGTTAGCAAGTTTAACAAACCCAACTCACAGCACTATACAAAGACATACTTCAGAATGGAAAATAGTTTTCCTCCTACGGTTCCAGTTATACTGTTCCAGTGGAATTTAATTTTCTAAAAAGCTAAACAGATCACTATCTCCTTATCATATAACTGGACATTGACCTAACTGGACCCTTCGCCATGAACAATAAGCACAGTGAGAGAGGTGAGTTTACCCTCTTTGCTGTTCTCAGTTTGTCGTTGTAACTCTGAAGTAAAGATGATTTTTTCTTGGACAGAAATATCCCAGCTAGACTAGGCAGCAGGTGGTAATGAAAACAGACATAAAGACAACCATAAAATGTTGAGGATATGGTAATGAAGGGAAAAAAAAAATGCAATTGTAAGCGCACCGAAATCCTCTGACAAACACTGGTCTCTAGTTGAATTACAGCTCCTTCAATAATCCTCCTCTTCATTAGTAAAATGGACAAAAACACCTGGTGATTGTCAGCTGGCGTAAGGCACCACAAATCACTCTAACTAATGAAATGCAACCTCAGCTGCTCAGACACAAAGGTTTCCCTGAAGTCTTAAAACCACTACAAAGGCTGTTCTCCAGCTATGAGTATGCACTGCCTCAAAGATGAGGACCGCGTCTCTATATTACCTTTTTTAAGGGTGAAATCTCTGGTCAGATGTAAGAATACTACAACAAAATAGAGTCAAACATCCATAGTAAACTCCTACCAGAAAAGTGCCTCCAAAAGAAATGACTGAAATCGTAATTTAAAGGCAGAGCCTTTTAAAGCAGCTATCGCTTATAAGGTCCAGTCTGCATCCAAACAGCAGGCTGAATGCCATCATAATTGTCTTTTTGTCCACATGCATCTTTTTGCCTAGCAGCGATTTTAGAAAGCTCTTCTATGGAGAAAGAAAAAAACAAATAAAATCTGTCTGGGACGGCGTGGATGGAGGATTTTTTTTTGTCATTCATAGACTATCCATTTCCTGGCAAAAATCAGAACGCATTTTAACATAACATTTTTGCCACCAATAATTACACTGCCCATTTGGTTACAAAACTTTCCAGTAACTGCAGGCTGCTATATCGTCCAGCTCCAGGACCTCACTGCCTAGAAGGCAAACACTGTAGCACTCCAAAGGTACTGCCAAATGCTAAAAATCTATGTCCATTTATTATCAGCTGCTAAACTGAATTACAGGAAGGGCAGTGGCCAAGCTGGACCAAGGTCAACGTACCGGTTAAAGTGTCCCAGTGAAGAACAGCTATCTGGTCATTCACATGTGACCAAGTGCTTTCCTAAAGAAAAAAGCTGCCAGGGAGAGCTATCCATGCATGTATGAATGTCACAGGAGTTCTAAATACTAAACTTTATCGCCTTCCCGTACAGGAATTTAATATAGGACAGACTGCACTGAAGATATATATTGAACAGGAAAGGTACTGGCCCTGCTGCTCCTTATTGTATTGAATAGTATTTAAATAATGCAGGGCAGGGCTTTAAAGAATACTAGACCCTCCACCCCCACAGAACATGACTCAGTTGCAACAAATTACTTGAGATTTGTCTACTCAGAACCTTCTCTCATAACAGACTTTTTTAGCCTTTCACATTTACTTGTACTGCTTGCTTACATCTTTATTAATGCTTCCTGGGAAGAGCTGGCCACCTACCCCACTAATGCATCAACAAGGAGTAAAGTATGCAGAGGAGGGCACAAAATGCATAGCAGGATATTTTCCAGCAGAGAGATCATTCAATCCAGACAGAGGCACAGTACAAGTGGCTCCCTCCGGGCAGAAAAAGAAGTGTGTTATCTCACAGAAAGACAACCCATGCAAACCTCATCCACTCGGAAAGATGACAGAAGGTTAGATGTATGGTTGCTATCGAAGTCAGGAACAGTAATCCTCGTCAAAGCCAACCACATCACTCACGAGTCGGTTATAAAGCAGTATATAACACAATAAAACCTCTGATGGAAGACAAACACATGCTATAATTGCAATCGCTTTACGCCAGTACAAAGCACTGCTGCTACCAGCAGAGCAGTCCCCACCTGATCCCAGCCATTTCTTCCTGCACCATCATATTCTTTGTGCGGGTGGAGATGTTCACGTGCTCAGTGAGCTGAGCTGGGAAACTGCTCCAGACAAATTACCTATTTGTTTTGCCTACTCAGTTTTAATTTGGATCAGTTCTGAAAAGTTAACCACATTTGACTGTCATCAATACAGGTAAGCCAAAGCGCAATACAAATGGTTTTCCCCACAGCAACATTTTAGAAACATACAAATATGCCTTTATAAATGGTTCTTTAGCTTGTACAAAAGGACAAGTGATTTAGTTACATTTGCATCACTTACAAAGGGCAGTAGGACACACCATCCTTGGGAAAATCTGCTGTACTTCAAGTTCTCTCCACCTCCTTTTCTACAGCACCAGTAACACATTGCATTTTCCCAAATATAAATTTGTCCTACAGAAGGCATTAGTTATTTGAAAGCACCCTGCAAACAGTCCTCACCCGTTACTCCTTCAAACTTGGAGGCAAAGTGCTCTAGCCCAGTGATCCTCAACATTTTGCATGCTGGAACTATTCAAAACTGCCAGGTAAGAGCACTCGGCCGAGGGAGGGGGCGATGGACTGAAACGCACAGGAGCTATAGTTTATATGTTGCTCTGTGACTGTGGCCAGCTGCTGCAGTTTGTTTCTCCTGCATTTGGTGCAGACCGTCCATTTTGACAGGGGTAAAGGAATTTGTACCGTTCCTAGAAAGCATGCGGTTCCCAACACAATAAGGCTAGGTCCTATAAGCAACATGACACTATGAAGAACAGAAAAATCCCCAATGTCTGAACACTACTGGAACAAGACTAATACTATCTTACCTTTGCATAAAGGCATTCACAGAGTTTGAGCTTATTCGTAGAAAGAAACACCATATTTAATCTGTTATTAAGCTTTCTTGGCCCCCAGTTTAAAAAAAAAAAAAAAAAAAAAAAAAGAAAAAAGTCTTCTACCTGGCTTGAATAATTTTGTCAGGATCTGTATAATTTCTCTTATAGGTATTATAAATTCTGAAGATGTATTATAAATCACAAGCTTCTTTGCTATTAGTTATGCAAAAGAGAACAGAAAATGCACACTCTGGATCCTGAGTCAGATAGGATCTTTCTCTCCCTTAGTATATTATCGTTCAGACTTTTTTTTTTTTTAAAATCTATCCTTTACATCACGATAAATTAGGATAGCATGCGTACAGCCTAGGACTCCATTGGTCCCTGCCAGGCAGAATAGAAGACAAGATTTATATTTACACAGGCCCTCCCTAAAACAGAGGATTATATCCAGTATCAAAACTGAAAATCCTTAAGTGTTATGACAGTGGCTGCCATACCACGGCCTACTGTAAAAATTAAGAACCCATCAGTTCTGTAAGCCTCAGGCAGTTTCTAAAAGAGTTTTGAAAAGGTGCTGACAGCTGGTAATTGTCTGTTACTCCAAAAGGAGATGAAAGAAAAATGCCTTTCTTCCCGATTACTCTAAGATGTGGTTTTGCTTTCATGGCTTGTCCCACCAACCAAGCACATTTTCTCATTTGTCACTTTCTAAAACTAGGCAGCTGCCATCTACAAGTCACTCCAGAGAAGCCTTCCACTTCAAGCAACTGTCATAGAAAGAATAAATACCAGAATAATCTCTGTATTGTATCTCAGAATCATTTTTCTTCTGTAATCCCCCCAAACACGAGGATGCAGATCAAGCCGGCTTACTTGTAAAGTTCAAGTTAATAGAATAAGACATTAATTCAGCACAGAGTCAGATTCCTTCCATAAATCACTGTCACTCAAAGCAATTAACTCCAGGTATATTAGAAAAGGGAAAAACTGGCATCAAAAGCAGCACAACAGATGGGGACCCTTGAGTCTTAGTGGGGACACAGACCTGTGGTCTAAGCTGGAGAAGTTATGGTGTTTGATGACATCTCCACCTATAAGAAAGGACTAAAAATACTGAGCTTTCTTCACGGAGTGCTTTTAGGTACCTGTGCAAGCACTGGCAAACAAGGAAGAAATATTCCAGTGTAAATACAAGTGCTATCCACAGCAGGACGTATCGCCAGCAAGCAGACAACAGCACGAGAACGTATAAAACAAGTTAGGTATGTACAAAAAGCCATTCCTCAGAAGAGTAAGGCAGGACCTCCCTGACACACCGGCCGCGTTGCAGCCGGGGAGCAGCCTTTCCCTCGCCCCCACGCCCAGCCACACCCGCTCTCACTCCGGCTCCGGCTCCCCTGGGCGCACCCCGTCCCAGGCAGGAGCCCGGCGGGGAGCTCGCTGCGTCTGGGGTACGATCAGGGAAGCGTTACCGGAGTGTGTTTAGTAACGTTACGGAAGGGGAGGGGAAGGACTGCTCCGGGCTGCCGGGGACATGCCGTGCAGCTGCCAGGATGCCGGCTGCTGTGAAAGGGTCATTTGTTTCTACCGTGGAAATTTCAGAGTTTCCGGGAAGGTCGCTAGCTCCGGGGGAAGGGCCGAGCCACGGCTGTCCGCCCCCTCCAGGGCGCCGTCCGGTGCCGCCCCCGGCTCCACTCTGCACCTCCCGGCGCAGCCCCTCAGCCGGCAGCGTGCTCCCGGCAGCCCGCGGCCATGTGGCCGAGCCCCGGCGCCTTTCGGCGGATCACGGCCGCGGCCACCCCGCCCGGCCCGGTCCTGCCCCGCCGCGGGCGCG